>JAJKFI010015842.1:0-12232 GCA_029204185.1 Lerista edwardsae
CTTCCGGAGGCCTCAGAAGGGAGGACAAATGGTGGTAAAAAACAATGAAAAAGAGGGGGGGAAAGGTGGCTGGGGAGTGGGTCATGGCATTGCTGTCCCCTGCTGGGTGGCACCCCAGGGCATTTGCATTTGCCCCCTGCGCACCCCAGGTATGCCACTGGTGCAGGGGTGGAGCAAAAAGATGGCTTCCGGAGTCTTATGAAATTAGAAATCGACAGCGTTAACCAACTTTCCTGCATCAATGCAGCCCCAAAGTATGGGAACAAAAATTCTCTGTACCACCCATCAAGATGAGAGCCCCATTAGCACAGCTGCATTGGCACTGAAAGGTTGGTTAGGATTGGGCTGTAAGATTCACCATATAGGGCTTTGAGTTCACTAGAAGGAGTGCAGAACTTCACAATCCAAAATGCAGCATTGAACCTAAAAATCCTTCCTACCAACCAAGCTCAGAGTGAAGCACTAGCGACAACAACTGCGGTGTATTTCATTTCTTCAGTTTACATTCCAGTCCTAAAGAAGGGCAATGCCAAAGACTGTTTGAACTACTGCACCATTTCACATGCTAGCAAGGTGATGCTCAAAATCCTACAATCTAGGCTTCAGCAGTATGTGAATCGAGAACTACCAGTTGTACAAGCTGGTTTCTGAAGAGGCAGAGGAACTAGAGATCAAATTGCCAACATTTGCTGGATCATGGAAAAAGCAAGAGAGTTTCAGAAAAAATCTACTTCTGCTTCATTGACTATGCTAAAGCCTTTGATTGTGTGGATCACAACAAATTGTAGCAAGTTCTTGAAGAGATGGGAGTACCAGACCACCTTATCTGCCTTCTGAGAAACCTGTATGTAGGTCAGGAAGCAACAGTTAGAACTGGACATGGAACAATTGACTGGTTTAAAATTGGGAAAGGAGTATGACAAGGCTGTATACTGTCACCCTGCTTATTTAATTTATATGCAGAGTACATCTTGATATGAGAAAGCCTGGACTGGATGAATCACAAGCTGGAATCAAGATTGCTGGGAGAAATATCAACAACGTCAGATATGCAGACAATACCACTCTAATGGCAGAAAGTGAGGAAGACCTAAAGACCCTTCTGATGAGGGTGAAAGAGGAAAGTGCAAAAATTGGCTTGAAGCACAACATTAAAAAAACTAAGATCATGGCAACCACTCCCATCACTTCCTGGCAAATAGAAGGGAAAGAAATGGAAGCAGTGACAGACTTTCCTGGGCTCCAAGATCACCACAGATGGTGATTGCAGCCATGAAATTAAAAGACGTTTACTTCTTGGGAGGAAAGCTATGGGGAACCTAGACAACTTAATAAAAAGCCGAGACCTCACCCTGCCAACAAAGGTTCGCATAGACAAAGCTATGGTTTTCCCAGTAGCAATATATGGCTGTGAGAGCTGGACCATAAGAAAGGCAGAGCGCCGAAGAATAGATGCTTTTGAATTATGGTGTTGGAGAAGACTCTTGAGAGTCCCCTGGACTGCAAGGAGATCCAATTGGTCAATCCTACAGGAAGTCAAGCCTGATTACTCCCTGGAAGGACAAATCCTGAAGCTGAAGCTCCAATACTTTGGCCACCTCATGAGAAGAGAGGATTCTTTAGAAAAGATCCTCATGCTGGGAAAGATGGAAGGCAAAAGGAGAAAGGGGGCGGCAGAGGATAAGATGGTTAGATAGTTTGGGGGTCCTCTTGGATCCACAGCTGCGTCTGGATTCCAAGGTGGCAGCAGTGGCCAGGGGAGCCTTTGCTCAGCTTTGGCTGATTCGCGAAGTGCGACCATACCTGAGCTGCATGGACCTGGCCACAGTGACGCACGCCCTAGTGACATCTAGATTAGATTATTGCAATGTGCTCTACATGCGGCTGCCTCTGAAGATGGTCCGGAAATTACAACTAGTACAGAACGCGGCTGCTTGTGTGGTTGCTGGGGCACATTGGTTTGACTCTGTCGAGCCATTGCTTCGGCGACTACACTGGCTGCCGGTTCCCTTCTGGGCCTGATTCAAAGTGCTAGTTTTGACCTTTAAAGCCCTTTACGGCTCGGGTCCGGGGTATTTGAGGGACCACCTCCTTCCATACAATCCTACCCGTGCTCTGAGGTCATCGGGGGGGCCCTTTTGACTGTGGCGCCACCAGGAGAGGTGAGAGGGATGGTGGCCACGAGTAGGGCTTTCTCGGTGGTAGCCCCCCGACTTTGGAATATCCTCCCCTTAGAACTAAGAACTGTTCCCTCTTTGGCAATATTCCGGCGGGGGCTGAAGACCTTTTTATTTCAACAAGCTTTTAATAATGACAGGCTGGCTGGTTTTTATATTCCTTTTTAGGATCCACGGGGCTGGCTGTTTAAATTTTAATTATCTCAATTACTGTTTTTAACTATTGTTTTTAACTGTTAAATATTGTGTTTTTATTGTATTTTAAATGTTGTAAGCCGCCTTGGGTGCCTTCAGGCAGAAAGGCGGGGTATAAAATAAATAAATAAATAAATAAATAAATAAATAAATAGTGTCATCAAAGCACTGAACATGAAATTGGGCGAACTCTGGAAGCTAGTGGAGGGCAGAGAGACCTGGCGTGCTGTGGTCCATGGGGTTGCGAAGAGTCGGACATGACTTAGCAACTGAACAACAACAACAATTTTGTTTCTGCGTTAATTTGTATTAAGCTGCCCCTAAACAATCCATGGCTTCACTAGGGACAGATTTCCTACCCAAATTAGCATTGGCCAAACAACAGATAAGATAATCTGTATAAGTAGCTGATTATGGCCTCAAAGCTGTGAAGCTCTTCAACATATGTTAATTGTAGATCTGCTTCATTATAAATCATTTACAATCTAAATAGATGGCTTAGAGCAACTTTCATTTAAAATCCAATGCATCATGAGGAATGGAAATATTTCCATAGAACTGACTCAGGGCATAGCACAATCCTAACCTGGAGTTAGGCCAGCACAATTAGGCCAGCACAGTTAGGCCAGCACAAGGAACACCGTGAAGTATGTTTGAACCACCCTCAGAGTCAAAGAGGCCAGCACACAGATATGCGTCATCCCTCCTGACTCAGAGGGTCGTCCAAATGTGCTTTACGGTGGCCCTTGTGCCTGACAACCTTTGCTGGCCTAACTGTGCTGGCCTAACTCCAAGTTAGGATTGTGTTCTCATCCATCCAAAATGGCCCCAGTTGCAATGAAATCTTCCCCTTCCATCTTTGATTGTGTCTATTGTGACAAAAATGTGTAGGGAATGATCTAGTCCCACTGTTTGCAGTAATGTGTGTAACCTTTGGTCTGTCCTTGGCTCTGTGCAAAAAAGGAGTGATCTACTGGTATGGGAATCACCTCACATGTCCAAGGTGGTGGACCCAGAGAATGTCTGCCTGCAGTGACCCCAAAGTGTGCATCTGTTATTTTGCCTTTAAAGAGAAGGATGTGATAATGATGAAAAATTCCATCTTCAGTCTATTTCTTTTGAAATGATTGAATGATTAATTAAATTTAATGAGATAATTATACAAGATTGATTAATGAGCTAATGATTTCACCGATGTTTAAAAAAAATCAGTGGGATTAATTAAACCATTTGCCTTCATTAACACCAGTAATTTCTTTCATGATCTGCGGTGTCACAAATATCATCCCAAAATCTTTTAAAGCAACGTACGTTTAACGGGATTTGTTCACAAATAATAACAAAACAACCCATACATTTTATGTTTCTACAAGGCCAGGATTACAGTCTATTTTATAAGAGAATTCTGTATTGTGAAAAAACCCACATAAAACTACATTCAGACTATAGACAACTAGCCAGCTGAATTCCAAGTAGAACTGCTAGAATCCAGAGGACTTGTTGGCTTACAGAGGGCAAACTACACATTTCATGGTAACAATACTGGTAACTTGGCATCAATTCATTCTGGGGCAAGGCTGGGCAAAGGGAGGGGCCTACGCTCGACCCAGAAGAGACTGTAGGAAGCCAAGAAGACTTCCTGAAGCCCTCAAAATGCAGTGGTTTCACTCTGCAACTGTAGGGGAAGCTATTTGGGCCTTTTTTTCTTTGCTTCCTACACATTTTTAAAGTGAGTCCCTGATATCCGTGGGAACCATGGATACCTGAAATCGCGGATGCTGGAACTGCGGATACCAGGGGATCCCTGAATTTGCTGGCTTGTTTTTATTTCTGCATGGTCTGTGTGAACCACTGCCAGAAGGAGCTCAGGAACAAACTACATATTGCACTGAAATGCACATCTGAGTCCTGCTTGGAAATGATCCAGCTTAGCTTGGCTCAGCTACCTTTCCATGTCCAGCCATTTCAATTAATAAGTCAATCAATCAAATAGTATTTATATACCACTTTTCTTTTCTTTTCTTTTCTTGAAGATGATATTATTAATTTTTTAATTGTAAAGATATAGATGAGGATAGTCAATTACATAGGATAGGGAAGACAAGGATCAAACAATAGGAAAGTTGGAGGTGGTTCGAGAGTTACATAAGCATAGTCAACGAATAATTACTTACTACTACAATATATTCCATCTGAAAGAATATAATTACTAGAGCCACATAAAAATATATAATTCCAATCTTCAATAGCTTCACAATACTCTAACTCAATCAGGAACCAGAAATATAAGATAAGTAGATATGCATATATCTAATTTATAATAAAAAGAAAATAGGGAAGAAGATAGTATATAAAAATGTAAGAAAGAAACAGGGAAGTAAAGCTTTATAAGATAATATCGCTTAAAAATTATAATGAACTGTCAAATAATTCTTTATATCTCTATCTTGTGTATTTCTAATTCTTTTAATTAAATTTTTTTAATTTCTATCTTTGCCAAAAATAACTAAGAGTACTCTGTTCACTTGCCTATATTCCAAAATCCAACATTATTATTTCTATTACAGAAACATACTTATTAAAATTAAGACAGCATGATTTGAGAAAAGGAAAAAAGCAAAAACAATAAAAAAGAACAAACTCCAAAGCTTTCTTACACTTTCTTAAACATACCATTAGGTCTTAATAATTTCACCAATTTTCTCTAAAATAATATCTTTAAACATAAACTTGAATTATCACGTACTTACAAGAAAAGAAACAGAAATAATCAGCTTTGCAATATAATCTTGACGCAAAATACAAGTTTACATTCTTATTTCGCTTCTAAAATCAAAACCCAATAATAGTCACTTCTCTCTACCACATACAACGAAGGAAGGAAGCCTCTCTACATCTTATACTTACTATTTCCATTATTACCATCTGTTCAATATTTTAAAACAAAATTTCCCATTTTTCAAATTTTCCTATCACTTTTGTTCAAAAAGCTACTACAAATTATTAAAAACAAATATCTGGTTAGATTTTGTTCCCTTGCTGCCACCAAGGGAAACAGTCAGCTAACAGACTCCTCTGCCACCGGTGTCTGTGAGCTGACAATTAAAATGTCTCTTCTTCATTCAATTCACTTCTTTCTAATCTTCTTCACATACAAAGAAAACAATCCAGATTGAAATAGGGAGGAAATCACACTTCCCTTATTAAACCATCAAATTTCATTCTCCTAATTTATTAGAAATTCCTCCAATCCTTCCAACAAAAATCTACTTCAATCCACATCCATGGAGATTCTTGAATAGTTCTTAAGATCTGGTTGTAAATCTTTCTCTTTTCCTCAGTGAACATGTTATCTGTCACCATTTTAAAACATCTACACAGTTGGAATTCAAACTCCTCCATCTTTAACAGCATGAAAACAGAGTACTCAATATATTTCCAAACTTCCCATGCTTCATAAAAGAAAGAAAAAATTAAAAAGATGATCCGGTTATAAATCCAGTTGTAAATCTTTCACCTTTTCCCAATGTACATGCTGCCTGTCGCCATTTCAAAGCAGCTACATAGTTGGAATTCAGCCTCCTCCATCTTCAACAACAGGAACAGCAAGAACAAAGGAACAGGAACAAAGCACTCGATAAACTTCCAAACTTCCCACGCTTCATAGAAAAAATTAGAAAAGAAAAAAAAAACACAATGCACTTCAGTGGGAATCTTGTAACTTGAATCGGATAAATTTAATCCCACTGAGATGCTCAATGGCCCGCAGCCAAATTTATGTGCAATTCATGCCTTGTTGTTACCATCAACATAATCCGTTTACATTTCTCTGTTACTTCTTCCCAAGCATTTTATCTCTATTTGGAGCCAATAGAGACCTTCAGATGTAGTCCTTCACATTCTTCCAGCTCTTCCGAGATGTTTCCACTCTCAAACAAAAACCACAGCACAGCCTGTATCAGCAGGAACTCTTATGTTTTCTATGTTCAGGCAAAGGCATCGTTCACCTCCAAAATTGGCCGTTTTCTGGAGGCTAGACACCAGCTACCCCACTCTAACTCAGCTCTCCTGCTGCAGTTAGACCAGAATATCTGTGCAGAGATCCTGGAGAAGGACAAAAGCTTCAACCACTCCCTTCCCTCGGTAAGGAGCGACCGCCATGCTGAAAGTCCCCGCCCACTTCCCTTATATACCACTTTTCAACACAAAATTCACAAAGTGGTTGGCAGGCAAACAACAACAGTGTTAAATAGCTCCCTGTCCCAAAAGGTCTCACAATCTAAAATAATGCAGAACACCATCAGCAACAGCCACTAGAAAAGGCATTATGCTGGGGTGAAGAGGGACAGTTACTCTACCCTTGCAAAATAAAAGAGGATCACCACTTGAAAAAGTGCCTCTTGCCCAGTTATCAGGGCATTTGGGGAGATCAGGTGCACACACTAATGTATTTTTTTTTTGGGGGGGGGGGAAGGGGGTTGACTTCAGGTGCATGGGATCACCAGCCGGCTTCAAACAGACATAAGAACATAAAAACACAAGAAGAGCCCCACTGGATCAGGCCAAAGGCTCACCTAGTCTGACTTCCTCTATCTCACAGTGGCCCACCATATGCCTCATGGAGCACACAAGACAACCAGAAGCTTGCATCCTGTTGCCACTCCCTTGCACCTGGCATTCTGAAGTAGCTTACTATTAACATAAGGAGATTGCACAACCCATCATGGCCTATAACCCAAGATGGACTTTTTCTTGAGAAATCTATACAAGCCCCTTTTAAGGGCACCTAGACCAAAAGCCATCACCACCTCCTGTGGCAAGGAGTTCTACAGATTAATTACCTGCTGGGTAACACTCCCCTAACACTCAATTTTAGTGCATCATGGTTCTAGTGTTGTGAGAGAGGGGAAAGGACATCCCTCTATCCAGTGGTGGAATCTAAATGATTTAAGAACAGGAACTATGATCGGGACTCACTTTTGATTGGCACGTGTCAGGATCCGCCCACCGGAAGTGACGTCATAAGCCGGAAGTGATGTTGTGGCAGGAAGTGACATCATCAACTGACCCAACAATTCCAAAAGTATCCCAGAGCAACCCCAGAGCATGTTAAGAAGGCCTGAGATCATGTTAAACTGACCCAACAACTCCAAAAGTATTCCCAGAGCACCCCCAGAGCATGTTAAGAAGGCCTGAGATCATGTTAAACTGACCCAACAATTATTCCCAAAGTATTCCCAGAGGAACCCCAGAGCATGTTAAGAAGGCATCAGACAATTTTAAACTGACCCAACAATTCCTCCGTCCCGGTTCTTCGAGCGGCGGGAGGAGGGAGGAAGCCATGCTGCAGAGCCGGCGCTGGCCTGGCCTCCATCCCAGTTCTTCGAGCGGCAGGAGGGGTGAAGCCATACCACGGCCCACTGGCCTCCGGAGGCTTCCTCCCCCCTCCCCCCACTCTAAGAATCGGGACAGAGCGGAGGCCAGCGCTGGCTCGGAGAAGCCACGGCGCAGCTGGAGGGAGCCCCAGGCTGCCAGGCAGTCTACCTGCTGCAGCGTCTTTCTTGCTTCTTTGCTGCGTTGGTCTCCCTCAGTCCACTGCCTGCCTGGCTCAAAACGTGCAGGCAACGGCTGCGGCCTGCAGTGCGCAGGTGTGGCCGAGCCCCATTCAAATGTTGCAGGGGCAGAGCAAAAAACAAAAAAACCAAGCAAACAAAAAAGAGCCAGCGAGCGACGGGTGAAGTGGGTGGAGTCAGCCCTAATTTAACAAGCGGAACGCCTGCTCCGGGGCGTTCCGGCTACATTACATCACTGCCTCTATCCACTCTATCTATCCCAGTCCCCACATGGGGACATTTCAAACAGCCTTCATTTCCTGATTATAATGTGAAAGTCATCTCTCCATGGAGCTCTCTGACTGATTCATTCAGGAACCGGTGTACCTCAGAGAGAAAGAGGAGAGGGAACATTTTCCACATAATCCTCAACTTGTTATAATCTGTGGCAAGAGCCCTGCTTTAAGTTCCATCTGTGAAAGAAATGAGAACAACTGCAAGAAGGAATCTGACTTTCTCCACAATTATTCCAAGGCTCCTCTGCCAAGGTAGGCACAGCCTAAATGTGCACAATTCTTCAGTTTTCATAGGTTGCGTAAGGCAAAACTGTCATGCCAGATATTTGGAGGCTGAAGTTTTATATGGCATATAATTTATGTGCCATGCTGTCTGCTGTTGTTACTGCTAAGTTTTATGACAGGATTCTAGTTTTTGAATTTTTATTGTAACTTTTTATGCTGTCAGCTATTTGGAGCTTGAGGGGCAAGTTAAAACAAACAAAGCAAGTTGTTTTTCCATTCACATCTTGGTCTTCAGCATGTTTTTTTTTTTCTCCTCCATGCACAATAGAGTTGGGTCTTAGACCCCTGCCAGGCATGCCGTTATTGCATGCAAAAAGGCATCTGAGCAATTTTCTCCAAACCAGGGGTTTCTTTGTAGGAAAAGTCATGCTGGTCTCTCCTCTGGTGCTGCCAATCCTCCTTTGGCAGACTTCCTGTGTCTGCTTATATCCCAGCAGCACTTACCCAGTGAAAGGGAGTTTCCCCCAATGAAGTTCCCCAGCCCCAGGGCGGTAAAGTCCCCAGTTCAGGCAAATCATGTGATTTGCTGCTCCAACTCCTGCAGAGAAAATCTTCCCCCCATCATTCACTTCTGTTCTTTAACCAAGAAAGTGGGAAGGAAACCCAAGGAGGGAAATCCTTTTGAAACATTTGGCTCCCCTTCCTGCTTCCAAGCACAAATATTCCTCATACATTGATGGGCAGTGCCAGAGTGCAGGTCACCTAGGATGACCGAGCCCAATGAGAACCAGGGAAGGGAGCCCAAGGGCAGCCCTGCATGCAAATCAATGGGTGTGTGACAAGCGCACAATTCATTTCACTGAATGGAGTCCAGGCAAGCACACCCGGTGTCCTTCCCCATACAAGAGTGGAAGACATACAAGAGTGGAAGACATACAAGAGTCCCCATACATTCTTTTCAATGGGAAATAGGTGACATGGTCAAAGGGAAGAACATGGGGCAAAAACAGCACATTCAGCATGTTTGAGATTTTTTTTTTTTTAAAAAAACCTGTTTAGAAGGGGAAAAAACTGAGTCCCAACATGTATGTAAATCAGGTAATGAAAAGTTCAATCCTTTCCTCCCCTCTCCCCCCCCCCAAAAAAAAAAACTGGTGCAAAAAAGGAGTACACTGTATCCAGCAGGGGCTGGGGACAGATCAGGAAACTTTGTAGGGGAAAGCGGAATTATTACCCCACCATAAACCTCCCATTTGGCAATGGGTCTCCTCAGACCTGTGCCAGCTCTGTAGCTCTCAGAACTCATAGATTGCAAAGTGAAAAAGGGCTTGGCTTATTCTGTGGGACGAAACTCATGGATAAGGAAACTTATACGTGTGTTTTGTATTCAAATGTCAGCACTTTATTCTGCGAGAAACATTCATTTCCATGGGAGTTTCTGCATGCTGCGTCTGGGCCTTTTTCATGCTGGAGTCCAATCTCTCCAGGCTGCATGGAGGCTATTTAAAACAACCATAGTAAGAGGCCCAGCGGGAATGTATACCACATAGAAAGAAGGACTCGATTAGGTCTAGGAGGGTGCCTCCATGGCTAAACAGTAAAGCTAGAGAAGCTGTAAAAAGCAAGGAAGCTTCCTCCCGTAAATGGAAGTCTTCCCCAATGAGGAGAGTAAAAAAGAACACATACTCTGGCAAAAGAAATGTAAGAAGGTGATCTGGGAGGCCAAGAAAGACTTTGAGGAATGCATGGCCAACAACATAAAAAGGAATAATAAAAGCTTCTTCAAATACTTTAGAAGCAGGAAACCTGCCTCGACCCGCTGGATGGGGAGGGAGGAAAAGGGGAAATAAAAGGGGACTCGGAGATTGCCAAGAAATTAAATGAGTTCTTCACAGCAGAAGACATCAGACAGGTACCGCTGCCTGAACGGTCCCTTTTGACTAAGAAATTAAGTTAGATAGAGGTTAAAAGAGAAGAGGTTTTAGACCTAATTGACAAATTAAAGGTCAATAAGTCACCAGGCCCAGATGGCATCCACCCAAGAGTTATTAAGGAACTAAAGAATGAAGTTGCTGACCTCTTAACCAGAGTATGCAACTTGTCCCTTAAAACTGCCACGGTGCCAGAGGATTGGAGGATAGCGAATGTTAAGCCAATCTTTAAAAAAGGAAGGAGAGGGAACCCGGGAAACTACAGGCCAGTCAGCCTAACATCTGTTCTGGGTAAGATGGTGGAAAGCTTCATCAAAGATAAAATCCTAAAACACATAGAAGAACAAGTACTGCTCAAGGAAAGTCAGCATGGCTTCTGTAAGGGTAAGTCTTGTCTCACGAACCTTTTGGAATTCTTTGAAAAGGTTAACTGGCATGTGGATGCTGGCGAACCCGTGGATATTATATATCTGGATTTTCAGAAAGCGTTTGACACGGTCCCTCACCAAAGGCTACTGGTTAAACTTCAGTCAGGGAATAAGAGGGTAGGTTCTCTTATGGATTAAAAACTGGGTGGGGAGCAAGAAGCTAAGAGTGGGTGTCAATGGACAATTTTCACAATCGTGAGAGGTGAAAAGCGGAGTGCCCCAAAGATCTGTCTTGGGACCCATGCTTTTCAACTTGTTTATAAATGACCTGGAGACGGGCATAAGCAGTAAGGTGGCCAAGTTTGCAGATGACATAAAACTTTTCCGGGTGGTGAAAACCAGAAGGGATTGTGAAGAGCTCCAGAGGGATCTCTCTAAATTGGGGGAATGGGCAGCCAAATGGCAGATGCATTTCAATGCAGACAAGTGTAAAGTGATGCACATTGGAGCAAAAAATCAAAACTTCAACTATAAGCTAATGGGTTGTGAGCTTTTGGTGACAGAACAGAAGAGAGAACTTGGAATGCTAGTAGACAACTTAATGAAAGTGTTGACCTAATGTGCGGCAGCGGTAAAGAAGGCCAATTCCATGCTTGGGATAATAAAAAAGGGGGGTTGAGAATAAAACGGCCAATATTATTATGCCACTGTGCAAATCAATGGTAAGGCCACATCTGGAGTACTGTGTACAGTTCTGGTCGCCACGCCTTAAAAAAAGATATAGGGGAACTGGAGAAGGTGCAGAAGAGAGCAACCAAAATGATTACTGGGCTAGGGCACCTCCCATATGAGGAAAGGCTACAGCGTTTAGGGCTCTTTAGCCTTGAAAAAAGGCACCTGAGGGGGGACTTGATTGAGACATACAAAATTATGCACGGGATGAATAAAGTGGATAGAGGGAGATTCTTTTCCCTCTCTCACAATACCAGAACCAGGGACATCCGCTAAAATTGAATGTTAGGAGAGTGAGAACAATAAAAAGCAATACTTTTTTACCCAGCAGGTAATTAATCTATGGAACTCCTTGCCACAGAAGGTGGTGATGGCATCTGGCCTAGATGCTTTTAAAAGGGGACTGGACAGATTTCTGGAAGAAAGGTCCATCGTGTGCTATAGGCAATGATGGATTGTGCAACCTCCTTACTTTAGAGTTAGGCTACCTCAGAGTGCCAGATGCAGCGGCGTGGCATCAAGATGCATATATCTAGTTGTCTTGTGTGTTCCCTGAGGCATCTGGTGGGCCGCTGTGAGACGCAGGAAGCTGGCCTTTGGTCTGATCCAGTGGGGCTCTTCTTATGTGATCCCCCTCCGGCCATATGCTTGAGCAACTTCCTTCACTGCCATGGAAATCAAAGCGCTATAGACCTATTTATTTACGGCGGCAACATTTACAACCCTACTATACCAGCTTTGGATATTTATCAAAAG
>JAJKFI010015843.1:0-12233 GCA_029204185.1 Lerista edwardsae
CTTCCGGAGGCCTCAGAAGGGAGGACAAATGGTGGTAAAAAACAATGAAAAAGAGGGGGGGAAAGGTGGCTGGGGAGTGGGTCATGGCATTGCTGTCCCCTGCTGGGTGGCACCCCAGGGCATTTGCATTTGCCCCCTGCGCACCCCAGGTATGCCACTGGTGCAGGGGTGGAGCAAAAAGATGGCTTCCGGAGTCTTATGAAATTAGAAATCGACAGCGTTAACCAACTTTCCTGCATCAATGCAGCCCCAAAGTATGGGAACAAAAATTCTCTGTACCACCCATCAAGATGAGAGCCCCATTAGCACAGCTGCATTGGCACTGAAAGGTTGGTTAGGATTGGGCTGTAAGATTCACCATATAGGGCTTTGAGTTCACTAGAAGGAGTGCAGAACTTCACAATCCAAAATGCAGCATTGAACCTAAAAATCCTTCCTACCAACCAAGCTCAGAGTGAAGCACTAGCGACAACAACTGCGGTGTATTTCATTTCTTCAGTTTACATTCCAGTCCTAAAGAAGGGCAATGCCAAAGACTGTTTGAACTACTGCACCATTTCACATGCTAGCAAGGTGATGCTCAAAATCCTACAATCTAGGCTTCAGCAGTATGTGAATCGAGAACTACCAGTTGTACAAGCTGGTTTCTGAAGAGGCAGAGGAACTAGAGATCAAATTGCCAACATTTGCTGGATCATGGAAAAAGCAAGAGAGTTTCAGAAAAAATCTACTTCTGCTTCATTGACTATGCTAAAGCCTTTGATTGTGTGGATCACAACAAATTGTAGCAAGTTCTTGAAGAGATGGGAGTACCAGACCACCTTATCTGCCTTCTGAGAAACCTGTATGTAGGTCAGGAAGCAACAGTTAGAACTGGACATGGAACAATTGACTGGTTTAAAATTGGGAAAGGAGTATGACAAGGCTGTATACTGTCACCCTGCTTATTTAATTTATATGCAGAGTACATCTTGATATGAGAAAGCCTGGACTGGATGAATCACAAGCTGGAATCAAGATTGCTGGGAGAAATATCAACAACGTCAGATATGCAGACAATACCACTCTAATGGCAGAAAGTGAGGAAGACCTAAAGACCCTTCTGATGAGGGTGAAAGAGGAAAGTGCAAAAATTGGCTTGAAGCACAACATTAAAAAAACTAAGATCATGGCAACCACTCCCATCACTTCCTGGCAAATAGAAGGGAAAGAAATGGAAGCAGTGACAGACTTTCCTGGGCTCCAAGATCACCACAGATGGTGATTGCAGCCATGAAATTAAAAGACGTTTACTTCTTGGGAGGAAAGCTATGGGGAACCTAGACAACTTAATAAAAAGCCGAGACCTCACCCTGCCAACAAAGGTTCGCATAGACAAAGCTATGGTTTTCCCAGTAGCAATATATGGCTGTGAGAGCTGGACCATAAGAAAGGCAGAGCGCCGAAGAATAGATGCTTTTGAATTATGGTGTTGGAGAAGACTCTTGAGAGTCCCCTGGACTGCAAGGAGATCCAATTGGTCAATCCTACAGGAAGTCAAGCCTGATTACTCCCTGGAAGGACAAATCCTGAAGCTGAAGCTCCAATACTTTGGCCACCTCATGAGAAGAGAGGATTCTTTAGAAAAGATCCTCATGCTGGGAAAGATGGAAGGCAAAAGGAGAAAGGGGGCGGCAGAGGATAAGATGGTTAGATAGTTTGGGGGTCCTCTTGGATCCACAGCTGCGTCTGGATTCCAAGGTGGCAGCAGTGGCCAGGGGAGCCTTTGCTCAGCTTTGGCTGATTCGCGAAGTGCGACCATACCTGAGCTGCATGGACCTGGCCACAGTGACGCACGCCCTAGTGACATCTAGATTAGATTATTGCAATGTGCTCTACATGCGGCTGCCTCTGAAGATGGTCCGGAAATTACAACTAGTACAGAACGCGGCTGCTTGTGTGGTTGCTGGGGCACATTGGTTTGACTCTGTCGAGCCATTGCTTCGGCGACTACACTGGCTGCCGGTTCCCTTCTGGGCCTGATTCAAAGTGCTAGTTTTGACCTTTAAAGCCCTTTACGGCTCGGGTCCGGGGTATTTGAGGGACCACCTCCTTCCATACAATCCTACCCGTGCTCTGAGGTCATCGGGGGGGCCCTTTTGACTGTGGCGCCACCAGGAGAGGTGAGAGGGATGGTGGCCACGAGTAGGGCTTTCTCGGTGGTAGCCCCCCGACTTTGGAATATCCTCCCCTTAGAACTAAGAACTGTTCCCTCTTTGGCAATATTCCGGCGGGGGCTGAAGACCTTTTTATTTCAACAAGCTTTTAATAATGACAGGCTGGCTGGTTTTTATATTCCTTTTTAGGATCCACGGGGCTGGCTGTTTAAATTTTAATTATCTCAATTACTGTTTTTAACTATTGTTTTTAACTGTTAAATATTGTGTTTTTATTGTATTTTAAATGTTGTAAGCCGCCTTGGGTGCCTTCAGGCAGAAAGGCGGGGTATAAAATAAATAAATAAATAAATAAATAAATAAATAAATAGTGTCATCAAAGCACTGAACATGAAATTGGGCGAACTCTGGAAGCTAGTGGAGGGCAGAGAGACCTGGCGTGCTGTGGTCCATGGGGTTGCGAAGAGTCGGACATGACTTAGCAACTGAACAACAACAACAATTTTGTTTCTGCGTTAATTTGTATTAAGCTGCCCCTAAACAATCCATGGCTTCACTAGGGACAGATTTCCTACCCAAATTAGCATTGGCCAAACAACAGATAAGATAATCTGTATAAGTAGCTGATTATGGCCTCAAAGCTGTGAAGCTCTTCAACATATGTTAATTGTAGATCTGCTTCATTATAAATCATTTACAATCTAAATAGATGGCTTAGAGCAACTTTCATTTAAAATCCAATGCATCATGAGGAATGGAAATATTTCCATAGAACTGACTCAGGGCATAGCACAATCCTAACCTGGAGTTAGGCCAGCACAATTAGGCCAGCACAGTTAGGCCAGCACAAGGAACACCGTGAAGTATGTTTGAACCACCCTCAGAGTCAAAGAGGCCAGCACACAGATATGCGTCATCCCTCCTGACTCAGAGGGTCGTCCAAATGTGCTTTACGGTGGCCCTTGTGCCTGACAACCTTTGCTGGCCTAACTGTGCTGGCCTAACTCCAAGTTAGGATTGTGTTCTCATCCATCCAAAATGGCCCCAGTTGCAATGAAATCTTCCCCTTCCATCTTTGATTGTGTCTATTGTGACAAAAATGTGTAGGGAATGATCTAGTCCCACTGTTTGCAGTAATGTGTGTAACCTTTGGTCTGTCCTTGGCTCTGTGCAAAAAAGGAGTGATCTACTGGTATGGGAATCACCTCACATGTCCAAGGTGGTGGACCCAGAGAATGTCTGCCTGCAGTGACCCCAAAGTGTGCATCTGTTATTTTGCCTTTAAAGAGAAGGATGTGATAATGATGAAAAATTCCATCTTCAGTCTATTTCTTTTGAAATGATTGAATGATTAATTAAATTTAATGAGATAATTATACAAGATTGATTAATGAGCTAATGATTTCACCGATGTTTAAAAAAAATCAGTGGGATTAATTAAACCATTTGCCTTCATTAACACCAGTAATTTCTTTCATGATCTGCGGTGTCACAAATATCATCCCAAAATCTTTTAAAGCAACGTACGTTTAACGGGATTTGTTCACAAATAATAACAAAACAACCCATACATTTTATGTTTCTACAAGGCCAGGATTACAGTCTATTTTATAAGAGAATTCTGTATTGTGAAAAAACCCACATAAAACTACATTCAGACTATAGACAACTAGCCAGCTGAATTCCAAGTAGAACTGCTAGAATCCAGAGGACTTGTTGGCTTACAGAGGGCAAACTACACATTTCATGGTAACAATACTGGTAACTTGGCATCAATTCATTCTGGGGCAAGGCTGGGCAAAGGGAGGGGCCTACGCTCGACCCAGAAGAGACTGTAGGAAGCCAAGAAGACTTCCTGAAGCCCTCAAAATGCAGTGGTTTCACTCTGCAACTGTAGGGGAAGCTATTTGGGCCTTTTTTTCTTTGCTTCCTACACATTTTTAAAGTGAGTCCCTGATATCCGTGGGAACCATGGATACCTGAAATCGCGGATGCTGGAACTGCGGATACCAGGGGATCCCTGAATTTGCTGGCTTGTTTTTATTTCTGCATGGTCTGTGTGAACCACTGCCAGAAGGAGCTCAGGAACAAACTACATATTGCACTGAAATGCACATCTGAGTCCTGCTTGGAAATGATCCAGCTTAGCTTGGCTCAGCTACCTTTCCATGTCCAGCCATTTCAATTAATAAGTCAATCAATCAAATAGTATTTATATACCACTTTTCTTTTCTTTTCTTTTCTTGAAGATGATATTATTAATTTTTTAATTGTAAAGATATAGATGAGGATAGTCAATTACATAGGATAGGGAAGACAAGGATCAAACAATAGGAAAGTTGGAGGTGGTTCGAGAGTTACATAAGCATAGTCAACGAATAATTACTTACTACTACAATATATTCCATCTGAAAGAATATAATTACTAGAGCCACATAAAAATATATAATTCCAATCTTCAATAGCTTCACAATACTCTAACTCAATCAGGAACCAGAAATATAAGATAAGTAGATATGCATATATCTAATTTATAATAAAAAGAAAATAGGGAAGAAGATAGTATATAAAAATGTAAGAAAGAAACAGGGAAGTAAAGCTTTATAAGATAATATCGCTTAAAAATTATAATGAACTGTCAAATAATTCTTTATATCTCTATCTTGTGTATTTCTAATTCTTTTAATTAAATTTTTTTAATTTCTATCTTTGCCAAAAATAACTAAGAGTACTCTGTTCACTTGCCTATATTCCAAAATCCAACATTATTATTTCTATTACAGAAACATACTTATTAAAATTAAGACAGCATGATTTGAGAAAAGGAAAAAAGCAAAAACAATAAAAAAGAACAAACTCCAAAGCTTTCTTACACTTTCTTAAACATACCATTAGGTCTT
Organism: Lerista edwardsae; assembly: GCA_029204185.1. Classification (NCBI taxonomy): domain Eukaryota; kingdom Metazoa; phylum Chordata; class Lepidosauria; order Squamata; family Scincidae; genus Lerista; species Lerista edwardsae. Next base: position 5,057 of record JAJKFI010015843.1, read on the forward strand.
AATAATTTCACCAATTTTCTCTAAAATAATATCTTTAAACATAAACTTGAATTATCACGTACTTACAAGAAAAGAAACAGAAATAATCAGCTTTGCAATATAATCTTGACGCAAAATACAAGTTTACATTCTTATTTCGCTTCTAAAATCAAAACCCAATAATAGTCACTTCTCTCTACCACATACAACGAAGGAAGGAAGCCTCTCTACATCTTATACTTACTATTTCCATTATTACCATCTGTTCAATATTTTAAAACAAAATTTCCCATTTTTCAAATTTTCCTATCACTTTTGTTCAAAAAGCTACTACAAATTATTAAAAACAAATATCTGGTTAGATTTTGTTCCCTTGCTGCCACCAAGGGAAACAGTCAGCTAACAGACTCCTCTGCCACCGGTGTCTGTGAGCTGACAATTAAAATGTCTCTTCTTCATTCAATTCACTTCTTTCTAATCTTCTTCACATACAAAGAAAACAATCCAGATTGAAATAGGGAGGAAATCACACTTCCCTTATTAAACCATCAAATTTCATTCTCCTAATTTATTAGAAATTCCTCCAATCCTTCCAACAAAAATCTACTTCAATCCACATCCATGGAGATTCTTGAATAGTTCTTAAGATCTGGTTGTAAATCTTTCTCTTTTCCTCAGTGAACATGTTATCTGTCACCATTTTAAAACATCTACACAGTTGGAATTCAAACTCCTCCATCTTTAACAGCATGAAAACAGAGTACTCAATATATTTCCAAACTTCCCATGCTTCATAAAAGAAAGAAAAAATTAAAAAGATGATCCGGTTATAAATCCAGTTGTAAATCTTTCACCTTTTCCCAATGTACATGCTGCCTGTCGCCATTTCAAAGCAGCTACATAGTTGGAATTCAGCCTCCTCCATCTTCAACAACAGGAACAGCAAGAACAAAGGAACAGGAACAAAGCACTCGATAAACTTCCAAACTTCCCACGCTTCATAGAAAAAATTAGAAAAGAAAAAAAAAACACAATGCACTTCAGTGGGAATCTTGTAACTTGAATCGGATAAATTTAATCCCACTGAGATGCTCAATGGCCCGCAGCCAAATTTATGTGCAATTCATGCCTTGTTGTTACCATCAACATAATCCGTTTACATTTCTCTGTTACTTCTTCCCAAGCATTTTATCTCTATTTGGAGCCAATAGAGACCTTCAGATGTAGTCCTTCACATTCTTCCAGCTCTTCCGAGATGTTTCCACTCTCAAACAAAAACCACAGCACAGCCTGTATCAGCAGGAACTCTTATGTTTTCTATGTTCAGGCAAAGGCATCGTTCACCTCCAAAATTGGCCGTTTTCTGGAGGCTAGACACCAGCTACCCCACTCTAACTCAGCTCTCCTGCTGCAGTTAGACCAGAATATCTGTGCAGAGATCCTGGAGAAGGACAAAAGCTTCAACCACTCCCTTCCCTCGGTAAGGAGCGACCGCCATGCTGAAAGTCCCCGCCCACTTCCCTTATATACCACTTTTCAACACAAAATTCACAAAGTGGTTGGCAGGCAAACAACAACAGTGTTAAATAGCTCCCTGTCCCAAAAGGTCTCACAATCTAAAATAATGCAGAACACCATCAGCAACAGCCACTAGAAAAGGCATTATGCTGGGGTGAAGAGGGACAGTTACTCTACCCTTGCAAAATAAAAGAGGATCACCACTTGAAAAAGTGCCTCTTGCCCAGTTATCAGGGCATTTGGGGAGATCAGGTGCACACACTAATGTATTTTTTTTTTGGGGGGGGGGGAAGGGGGTTGACTTCAGGTGCATGGGATCACCAGCCGGCTTCAAACAGACATAAGAACATAAAAACACAAGAAGAGCCCCACTGGATCAGGCCAAAGGCTCACCTAGTCTGACTTCCTCTATCTCACAGTGGCCCACCATATGCCTCATGGAGCACACAAGACAACCAGAAGCTTGCATCCTGTTGCCACTCCCTTGCACCTGGCATTCTGAAGTAGCTTACTATTAACATAAGGAGATTGCACAACCCATCATGGCCTATAACCCAAGATGGACTTTTTCTTGAGAAATCTATACAAGCCCCTTTTAAGGGCACCTAGACCAAAAGCCATCACCACCTCCTGTGGCAAGGAGTTCTACAGATTAATTACCTGCTGGGTAACACTCCCCTAACACTCAATTTTAGTGCATCATGGTTCTAGTGTTGTGAGAGAGGGGAAAGGACATCCCTCTATCCAGTGGTGATTCCTAAATGATTTAAGAACAGGAACTATGATCGGGACTCACTTTTGATTGGCACGTGTCAGGATCCGCCCACCGGAAGTGACGTCATAAGCCGGAAGTGATGTTGTGGCAGGAAGTGACATCATCAACTGACCCAACAATTCCAAAAGTATCCCAGAGCAACCCCAGAGCATGTTAAGAAGGCCTGAGATCATGTTAAACTGACCCAACAACTCCAAAAGTATTCCCAGAGCACCCCCAGAGCATGTTAAGAAGGCCTGAGATCATGTTAAACTGACCCAACAATTATTCCCAAAGTATTCCCAGAGGAACCCCAGAGCATGTTAAGAAGGCATCAGACAATTTTAAACTGACCCAACAATTCCTCCGTCCCGGTTCTTCGAGCGGCGGGAGGAGGGAGGAAGCCATGCTGCAGAGCCGGCGCTGGCCTGGCCTCCATCCCAGTTCTTCGAGCGGCAGGAGGGGTGAAGCCATACCACGGCCCACTGGCCTCCGGAGGCTTCCTCCCCCCTCCCCCCCACTCTAAGAATCGGGACAGAGCGGAGGCCAGCGCTGGCTCGGAGAAGCCACGGCGCAGCTGGAGGGAGCCCCAGGCTGCCAGGCAGTCTACCTGCTGCAGCGTCTTTCTTGCTTCTTTGCTGCGTTGGTCTCCCTCAGTCCACTGCCTGCCTGGCTCAAAACGTGCAGGCAACGGCTGCGGCCTGCAGTGCGCAGGTGTGGCCGAGCCCCATTCAAATGTTGCAGGGGCAGAGCAAAAAACAAAAAAACCAAGCAAACAAAAAAGAGCCAGCGAGCGACGGGTGAAGTGGGTGGAGTCAGCCCTAATTTAACAAGCGGAACGCCTGCTCCGGGGCGTTCCGGCTACATTACATCACTGCCTCTATCCACTCTATCTATCCCAGTCCCCACATGGGGACATTTCAAACAGCCTTCATTTCCTGATTATAATGTGAAAGTCATCTCTCCATGGAGCTCTCTGACTGATTCATTCAGGAACCGGTGTACCTCAGAGAGAAAGAGGAGAGGGAACATTTTCCACATAATCCTCAACTTGTTATAATCTGTGGCAAGAGCCCTGCTTTAAGTTCCATCTGTGAAAGAAATGAGAACAACTGCAAGAAGGAATCTGACTTTCTCCACAATTATTCCAAGGCTCCTCTGCCAAGGTAGGCACAGCCTAAATGTGCACAATTCTTCAGTTTTCATAGGTTGCGTAAGGCAAAACTGTCATGCCAGATATTTGGAGGCTGAAGTTTTATATGGCATATAATTTATGTGCCATGCTGTCTGCTGTTGTTACTGCTAAGTTTTATGACAGGATTCTAGTTTTTGAATTTTTATTGTAACTTTTTATGCTGTCAGCTATTTGGAGCTTGAGGGGCAAGTTAAAACAAACAAAGCAAGTTGTTTTTCCATTCACATCTTGGTCTTCAGCATGTTTTTTTTTTTCTCCTCCATGCACAATAGAGTTGGGTCTTAGACCCCTGCCAGGCATGCCGTTATTGCATGCAAAAAGGCATCTGAGCAATTTTCTCCAAACCAGGGGTTTCTTTGTAGGAAAAGTCATGCTGGTCTCTCCTCTGGTGCTGCCAATCCTCCTTTGGCAGACTTCCTGTGTCTGCTTATATCCCAGCAGCACTTACCCAGTGAAAGGGAGTTTCCCCCAATGAAGTTCCCCAGCCCCAGGGCGGTAAAGTCCCCAGTTCAGGCAAATCATGTGATTTGCTGCTCCAACTCCTGCAGAGAAAATCTTCCCCCCATCATTCACTTCTGTTCTTTAACCAAGAAAGTGGGAAGGAAACCCAAGGAGGGAAATCCTTTTGAAACATTTGGCTCCCCTTCCTGCTTCCAAGCACAAATATTCCTCATACATTGATGGGCAGTGCCAGAGTGCAGGTCACCTAGGATGACCGAGCCCAATGAGAACCAGGGAAGGGAGCCCAAGGGCAGCCCTGCATGCAAATCAATGGGTGTGTGACAAGCGCACAATTCATTTCACTGAATGGAGTCCAGGCAAGCACACCCGGTGTCCTTCCCCATACAAGAGTGGAAGACATACAAGAGTGGAAGACATACAAGAGTCCCCATACATTCTTTTCAATGGGAAATAGGTGACATGGTCAAAGGGAAGAACATGGGGCAAAAACAGCACATTCAGCATGTTTGAGATTTTTTTTTTTTTAAAAAAACCTGTTTAGAAGGGGAAAAAACTGAGTCCCAACATGTATGTAAATCAGGTAATGAAAAGTTCAATCCTTTCCTCCCCTCTCCCCCCCCCCAAAAAAAAAAACTGGTGCAAAAAAGGAGTACACTGTATCCAGCAGGGGCTGGGGACAGATCAGGAAACTTTGTAGGGGAAAGCGGAATTATTACCCCACCATAAACCTCCCATTTGGCAATGGGTCTCCTCAGACCTGTGCCAGCTCTGTAGCTCTCAGAACTCATAGATTGCAAAGTGAAAAAGGGCTTGGCTTATTCTGTGGGACGAAACTCATGGATAAGGAAACTTATACGTGTGTTTTGTATTCAAATGTCAGCACTTTATTCTGCGAGAAACATTCATTTCCATGGGAGTTTCTGCATGCTGCGTCTGGGCCTTTTTCATGCTGGAGTCCAATCTCTCCAGGCTGCATGGAGGCTATTTAAAACAACCATAGTAAGAGGCCCAGCGGGAATGTATACCACATAGAAAGAAGGACTCGATTAGGTCTAGGAGGGTGCCTCCATGGCTAAACAGTAAAGCTAGAGAAGCTGTAAAAAGCAAGGAAGCTTCCTCCCGTAAATGGAAGTCTTCCCCAATGAGGAGAGTAAAAAAGAACACATACTCTGGCAAAAGAAATGTAAGAAGGTGATCTGGGAGGCCAAGAAAGACTTTGAGGAATGCATGGCCAACAACATAAAAAGGAATAATAAAAGCTTCTTCAAATACTTTAGAAGCAGGAAACCTGCCTCGACCCGCTGGATGGGGAGGGAGGAAAAGGGGAAATAAAAGGGGACTCGGAGATTGCCAAGAAATTAAATGAGTTCTTCACAGCAGAAGACATCAGACAGGTACCGCTGCCTGAACGGTCCCTTTTGACTAAGAAATTAAGTTAGATAGAGGTTAAAAGAGAAGAGGTTTTAGACCTAATTGACAAATTAAAGGTCAATAAGTCACCAGGCCCAGATGGCATCCACCCAAGAGTTATTAAGGAACTAAAGAATGAAGTTGCTGACCTCTTAACCAGAGTATGCAACTTGTCCCTTAAAACTGCCACGGTGCCAGAGGATTGGAGGATAGCGAATGTTAAGCCAATCTTTAAAAAAGGAAGGAGAGGGAACCCGGGAAACTACAGGCCAGTCAGCCTAACATCTGTTCTGGGTAAGATGGTGGAAAGCTTCATCAAAGATAAAATCCTAAAACACATAGAAGAACAAGTACTGCTCAAGGAAAGTCAGCATGGCTTCTGTAAGGGTAAGTCTTGTCTCACGAACCTTTTGGAATTCTTTGAAAAGGTTAACTGGCATGTGGATGCTGGCGAACCCGTGGATATTATATATCTGGATTTTCAGAAAGCGTTTGACACGGTCCCTCACCAAAGGCTACTGGTTAAACTTCAGTCAGGGAATAAGAGGGTAGGTTCTCTTATGGATTAAAAACTGGGTGGGGAGCAAGAAGCTAAGAGTGGGTGTCAATGGACAATTTTCACAATCGTGAGAGGTGAAAAGCGGAGTGCCCCAAAGATCTGTCTTGGGACCCATGCTTTTCAACTTGTTTATAAATGACCTGGAGACGGGCATAAGCAGTAAGGTGGCCAAGTTTGCAGATGACATAAAACTTTTCCGGGTGGTGAAAACCAGAAGGGATTGTGAAGAGCTCCAGAGGGATCTCTCTAAATTGGGGGAATGGGCAGCCAAATGGCAGATGCATTTCAATGCAGACAAGTGTAAAGTGATGCACATTGGAGCAAAAAATCAAAACTTCAACTATAAGCTAATGGGTTGTGAGCTTTTGGTGACAGAACAGAAGAGAGAACTTGGAATGCTAGTAGACAACTTAATGAAAGTGTTGACCTAATGTGCGGCAGCGGTAAAGAAGGCCAATTCCATGCTTGGGATAATAAAAAAGGGGGGTTGAGAATAAAACGGCCAATATTATTATGCCACTGTGCAAATCAATGGTAAGGCCACATCTGGAGTACTGTGTACAGTTCTGGTCGCCACGCCTTAAAAAAAGATATAGGGGAACTGGAGAAGGTGCAGAAGAGAGCAACCAAAATGATTACTGGGCTAGGGCACCTCCCATATGAGGAAAGGCTACAGCGTTTAGGGCTCTTTAGCCTTGAAAAAAGGCACCTGAGGGGGGACTTGATTGAGACATACAAAATTATGCACGGGATGAATAAAGTGGATAGAGGGAGATTCTTTTCCCTCTCTCACAATACCAGAACCAGGGACATCCGCTAAAATTGAATGTTAGGAGAGTGAGAACAATAAAAAGCAATACTTTTTTACCCAGCAGGTAATTAATCTATGGAACTCCTTGCCACAGAAGGTGGTGATGGCATCTGGCCTAGATGCTTTTAAAAGGGGACTGGACAGATTTCTGGAAGAAAGGTCCATCGTGTGCTATAGGCAATGATGGATTGTGCAACCTCCTTACTTTAGAGTTAGGCTACCTCAGAGTGCCAGATGCAGCGGCGTGGCATCAAGATGCATATATCTAGTTGTCTTGTGTGTTCCCTGAGGCATCTGGTGGGCCGCTGTGAGACGCAGGAAGCTGGCCTTTGGTCTGATCCAGTGGGGCTCTTCTTATGTGATCCCCCTCCGGCCATATGCTTGAGCAACTTCCTTCACTGCCATGGAAATCAAAGCGCTATAGACCTATTTATTTACGGCAGCAACATTTACAACCCTACTATACCAGCTTTGGATATTTATCAAAAG
>JAJKFI010015844.1:0-23240 GCA_029204185.1 Lerista edwardsae
TCTCTCTCTCTCTCTCTCTCTCTCTCTCTCTCTCTCTCTCTCTCTCTGAAATTCTCAACAGAATACAGAGATGCTTCCTATCCTGAGTGTGCAAGCTTTTTGTGAAAATTGTTAATCCAGCAGAATGGGTGATAAAAGGGTCAACGTGTTGGCTTTACAAGTTGTCCCTTGTTGTTCCATAAACCACATGGGACTGACCCATTTCTGCAGATGTTAGTACTTCACAGTCAGCCTCGGTCATTGGGAACAGGTAAACAGTCTGCAATGTCAAGGAAGCATCCTATTGGCGAGCAGCTTTGACAACATACCCGGAGGATAACTTAGAAAGGAAAACAGCCTCCAAAGCAGATCATCTCGGATAAGCTCAAACAGGGTCATACATATGTTTGTATTCAAAAGGGACCAAGTACTAATAAAACCCACAAGCATTCCGCTGTGCTTGAGAACTTTTATTCAGGGAGAGGGAGTAGAGGAGGCGGCCAGGAGGATGGGGATGATGCACAAGGTAGAAGGTAAACCAAAGAGCAGATTATAAACCTTCACAATGGTTCTTTTGTACCATAACTACCCACTTCCCCTTTACTCCTGCCCCTGTCACTCAACAGAGATCTCAGGCAACCTTGCTTCATGCTTGGGGGAAGCTTCCCTGTGCAATTAATTAAACAATTCTTAATTGCTTGGAAGTCCAGACTTTTGATCTTATCAGTGTAAATAGGAGGCTCAGGTGACATCACCTGAACTCTACTACAGCAGACCTCCTCTCTGCTCTTATCTTTGTAGCAGGCTGATGGAATTCGGGAACAAGCCCCATTTCTTGAGCTTTTCGCTTTTTCAGTGGTTATCACGTTAAAATGCAATTCCTGTTCAGGAGCCACAAGAGGATTATAAAGGATAAAAATTACAAAAATAAACAAGGGTCTTGTGGCACCTTCAAAAAAAGAATAAGAAATTTATTTGTAGCATATGTTTTTATGGGTATGGGGGGCATGTAAATAGTATAGTCAAATGACCATGAAATGCCAAACAGACCATGAAAGTCTGTTGCATGTAATAATAATAATAATAATAATAATAATAATAATAATAATAATAATAATAATACTTGGATTTATATACCGCCTTTCTTAGGTCACCAGATTTCTCTAGTGACTATAACTCAAGGCGGTTTACATAGGCAGACTTTATTCAGAAACCCGAAGGTTTTTACAATTTTTACAGAAATGTTCTATCTTTCAAGAACTACACACATACAGATCGAACTTTCTGGATTTAGTCCTTCTTTCTGGCCACCCGTTTGTCTTCTTGCTGGCTGATAAACAGCTTCCCTGCTTTGAAGCGGCTGAACTTCGGCACAACTCCCCCTCACACAAGGCAGCCGAAGCTCAGCTGTTAATCAGTCGCAATTAACGAGGTCTGCCGCTAACAGAGACTTCCGGCTGTCCCGAACTGGCGACCTTCAGATCTTCAGCTCTTATCTTCAGGCAAACGGAGGCATTAACCCTCTCGACTAAATCTTCTGCCCACTAAATCTTCTGTTATATAAAGCTTCAATGTATACAAGATAATGATCGTGATAATTAACAGTGGTAACTGATTACAAAATCTTCCAGGTTTAGGCTAAGGGTCCAATCCTAACCAACTTTCCAGCACTGTCCTAGCTGTGCCAATGGGGCATGTGCTGCATCCTGCAGTGGGGGGGGGAGCAGTCATGGAGGCCTTCTCAAGGTAAGGGAATGTTTCTTCCCTTACCTTGGTGCTGGAATGTTGGTTAGGATTGCTCTCTAAGTTAATGAAGGGCTCAATCCTACAATAGATATAGGTTGGCGTATGTCTTCTGCATGGGCCTAAGAGTGTCGCGAATGTGCTGTGTGGCGGGCCAGACCGCTCCTGGAGGCGTCTGGCCAAGGGCAGGCAGTCACGCGGGACCATGGAGACCAGATCCTGCCTCCATGCCAGCCCCGCAAGTGGGGCTAGCTCCAGCTGAGCTCAACCAGCATGGGAGGGAGGCGTTTCATGGCATGGAGAGGGTGGAGGGTGGCCAGCCCGTGGGCGGGTTGGCCCATGGAGTGGGTAAAGACAGAATCTGGCACTTGCTGGATCCTAACCCCCATTCCTGGCCTGGTTGGCCTTGAATGGGCCGCTCGGAGTTGTGCCAGTGCTTTCACTGGCATAGCTCCAAGGAGCCCTATTAGGACTGCTGGGCATTGCCCCAGGGTAAGGGGAAAATATCCCCTTACCCTGTGGCAACTTCCATCTGCCTTCTACGCTGTGCTGTATAGGATAGCGCAGTATAGAATTGGGCTGCCCCACTTTTAAGTCAACAGGAACCTGTTCAGGTCGATTAAAGTCTGAATAAATGGTATCGGATCTCTTGACAAATTTTAGTTCATTCTAAAATTCTAGATTCTCCCCTTTGAAATGCTTTTAGTAAAGAACAATGATTCACACTAGATTCTCCCCTCTGAAATGCTTTTTAGGAAAGAACAATGACTTTCAGATCAGTTGCCATTGTTCTAGGAGATGGGAGAGATCTTCCACTGGTTTCTGAATGTTGTCATCTTTGATGTCAGGCTTGTGACCATTTATTCACACTACCCACCTTGGTGTGAGGAATACAAAATTTAATTGTCGTATACATTATTCCAGTTTTAGAATACCATTTGCCTAAAATGTCCAGATATTGCCTTCATCTGTCCCAATGCTTGATGACTGCAGCAACTCATCACCATTTCCAATGTCACCCCAAATTTACCCATTTTTCCTATCCATAGTCATTTTCCTTAAAGCATTTTCGTTAAATAAGTAGTCACTTCCTTACAAGTGACAGTGTGTTGAAGGCTTTCCAATGCCTTGCAATTGCAGCCACCAAGTTCTCTGTAATGGTTGTATCCTTAAACTTATAAGAGACTTCAAGAAAATGTAGTAAGAACTCCATGCGAGTGAAGAGCTTTGAATGCTCTAAACAGCACAATCCTATGGATGTCTACTTGGAAGTAAGTGCCATTTTGATTGATGGGGCTTATTCTCAGGGAAGGATGTATAGGATTCCAGCCTACTGCTGTCCCCATGGGGATGCAACAAAAGCTTACCTGTGTGGCAGTGCTTCACATGTAGGTTGCATTGGGCTGAACAAGCAAATTAGCCCGATTCCATGCCAGCAGAGTCCAAAATAATTTGGAAGTAGTTCTGAATCTCTGTTAATCTTAAACTCCCTTCTTTGATTCAAGTACAAGTACAAAAACCTTTATTAGGCATGATAAGTACAACGTACAACATACAACAAATGTAAAACAATTTAGCAACAACAGTACTACAACATTCAGGTCCACAATCTACTAAATTAAGACAATATCAGTAAGTATTAAATACAGTCAGACATCAAGAAAGTCATTGTACTTCATTCGACCATGCCTTCTTTGGTTCTAAATTTGTAAAACAGCTTAACTGTGCAAAGGAAGCCATAGAACTGCTAGCTTTGACAGATGGGCAGCGCAGTCCTACACTGCCCATCGCATCGACGCTACATCATAATGTCAACGCAACAGCTGTAGCGCCAATGCGGGGATGCCGATTGGCACCCCCACATCCGCACTCAAGCAACGGGACTGGCGCTGCCTGCAGCACCGGTCCTATTGCACCCGCGCCAAGCCTTCCTCATGTCGGCTGAAGCCGGCCAGCAGGAGGGATGCTCCGTGTCCATTCGGACACAGGATTGGTGGAGGTTGGGGGCAGGCAGGACATGAGCAGTCTTGGGATTTGGCCATAAGGCCGAATCCTAAGCCCGATCGGGAGGCCGTGCGGCCCCAATTCAGGCCATGCAGTCTTCTCGGATCTGCATCTGCTATTTAGCAGGCACAGATCTGAGTAGCGCATAGGGGAGGCTGGTGCCTCCCCAACGATAAGGGCACAAATGTGCCCTTGCCGTTGGGAGGTTTAGCCTCCACTATACTGCACTAGGATTGGCACAGGCTGTCCATCCTTGCCAATCCAGTGCAGTATAGGATTGCGCTCTTAGTATCCCAAATTCCCACCAAATTTGGATGTTGTGTTTGCACTTCGAGGACTGTAATCCAATAACCTGAGTCTATTTTCTCTCTGGACTGATTATCTTGTGCACCTGAAAAGACTGTGCAGGAGTGCCCCGGTATCCACTGGGGTTCTCTTCTGGATCCCTCCGTGGATACTTGAAACTGTGGCTACTGGGGACACCTTTTTAAAGATAGGGGAACATTAAGCACATTTTTAACCTTGTTGCAGCAAAACCACTGATGTTCCTCTATCCTTTTAATATTTGTCCCAGTATCCATGGTATCTGTGGATAACTGAAACCGTAGCTACTGAATCAGTGGACACCGGGGCACGCCTATATTATCATTGCTTCCTGAAAATGATGCTTCTATGAAAGCATCTTTGCCCAAGACCAAACCTGAGTGTGAGAAGAATATGGACATGAGCCAATGGAAGAGGAAGAAGACATCCCCCACCCAGTTCTGGAGGGATGGGAACTAGAGAACAGTGAGAACTTGGAAGTATAGAAGAAGCAGGAGAAAGAAGAGAGAGCTGGACCAATGAAATATTCAACTACAGTGAAAAATGCAATGCTTCTTTTTTGTGTATTCTCAAAGTGTTTATATGTAGTGACAAGTTGGCTGGAGGAAATCAATTTAAAAATAACATCCACATGGATTGACATGACCTCACACTGGATTAACAACATGCCCGGCGAGGCTTTCTGCTCTGGGGGGATTGCTTATCACTTGCATCATAAATATCTGACAGGAAGGAACTTCTGCTCTGACTAAATGTCACTCCACCCATTTCCAAGCAGGAGCCAATAAAGTGAGTGTGCTCAAGTTACTCCAGGCAGAGGGAGGGCACCATTGATTTCTCCTTAGCAAATGTTTGTCTTCTGTGGAGGAACTTTGGGCAAAAGGCTCTAGAGACGTTCCATCTGCCATCATCTCAAATGTGCCAGCAGCCTCTCTGTGAGTACTGGAAAATGCTTTTTGCCAAAATGACTAGGTTAGCAGCATGCTCTTGGAACCCCTGTTGAAACAGGAGATCTACAACCACCCAGAAAACATGGAATGGTAGGATGTGGGTGGGAAAATTCCGCTGGGCAACATGCTGTGCTATTGATAGCAACATAAAAATTGAATTTGAAGCATATTTTATTTAATGCATTTCCATATATGCTCAAGCATATAGAATGCCGTCCCTTAATTCTTGTTTCTCTTTCAAGGATTTGGAGGACAAGCATGCACTAAGAAAGCCATTTTTTTAATTCCCATATTAGAGAGTATAGGACTGAAGTTGAGGGGGGAAATTATTTGTCTAATAGATACTGCATGGAGGCCTATTTAGAAAAAGGGCCAAATACTCTCCATGATTTGTCATGATTTGGGCTGAAAGTAATGCTTGGACAGCCCAATCCTATCCTGTGCTGGCCAGTTGGCTCAGAGGGGGTGCCTTGGTGGTGGTGCTGCCCTTACGGGCTTCACAGGCACACTGCCTGGGGGAGGGATTTGCCCTCTGCCGCTGGGCCTGCACAGTATCCCATACAAGAGTGGTGGCTGCAGCGCAACTCCAAGTATGGGGACTTAGGTGGCTGTAAATGCTCCAGCCACCGCACCACTTAGATCTGCAGCCGCGAAATTGGTGGCACAGATCTGAGCAGCCTGGTGTAACACTCGAGATGGACATTAGGATCCGGCCTAAGTTACAGAGGCCAGTCCCACCCCTCTCCCAGGCCTGGTTTGCGCACAGCCTTCCTTCCTTCATCCCAATCTGCCCTCCTTCTGCCAGCTGAATTTGGCCGGGGCAACCTTACCTGGTCCTGGCAGTGCAGGGCCTGGATTTGGCCTCACTGAGGGCGCAATCCTATACTGCGCTGGGTTAGCAAGGCCAGCCGGCCTGTGCCAAACCCAGCACAGAATAGGCGAGGCTGGAGCCTCCCAGCGGCAAGGGCACATTCGCGCCCTTACCGTTGGGGAGGCTCCAGCCTCCCCATGGGCTCCTCGGATCTGCGCCTGCTAAACAGCAGGAGGAGAGCCAAGGAGGCCGTGCAGCCCCCCCCCAATGGGTATAGGATTCGGCCAAATCCCGGACCCCCCCACCCACCCCCCACCAATCCCGTGTTTCAGCCAACGCAACGGAGGCGCAGCGCAGGCAGAACAAGACCAGCGCTGCCTGCAGCGCCAGTCCCCTTGTCTTGCGGCGGCGCGGGGGTACAAATCGGCGGTCCCCCGTCGGTGCCAAGTGCGTAGTTCCTAAGATTTCGCAGTGAGTCAGCGCACATTCATGCACTGGCTCAGCTTCCTCCAGAATAATCCCAGACACACCTTACGGCACACTTGTGACTCTTGCAGGCTGACGTAAGGTCCAGGAAGGGTTGTGCTCTCAGTGGGGGATGATTTAACTGAGGTGGCAATCCTGAACACACTAAGCGCCGCTGAACGCAATGGAACCACTGCAGCAAAATGGTTTTCAAGGTAAGTATATTACACACTACACTTACACTTATACCTTTTATTTGGCATATAAAACTAAAATCACAGATAAAAAGCTGGCAATTACAAGCAGATACAGAATTTCTAACAAATCCACTGAATCACACATTGACAATTTCCTCTCCGCCGGTTCGCCGTCTATTATCTTTTACTATCTGAGCAATGAACAAGGCAAGCTGGTAGATAGATATTGAATCCTTAGCTGCAAATAGGGACTTCATGCTCTCAAAATCCTCCTTCAGACAATACAAAGACATAAGAGGTTTTAGAAGTTTTTCCCTACTCCTAAGGTGTAAAGGGCAATGGAAGAAGAGGTGTTCCAATGATTCAACTTCTCCCTCACTGCATGGGCAGAATCTTTCTGGAAAAGGGATACCATTGAATCTACCCCACAACATTCTATTTATTTAAGTATATTAAATAAATAGAAATTCACGATAATTGAAGTAGCAACTGATTAATGTAAAAAAAAAAGAGCTAAGTGTCTCCTGGCATTTTCAGTTTTCATCTGCAGCTGGTCAAAGTGGTCCAGGTGCACTTTTCATGCTCATGAGAATCAGTGACTGCTTTGGGCTCAGCCCTTCTGAAAATATCTATCGCACCCCCCACAAGAGGCTCTACAAGTGCAATTGCAGGACCACTAACAAGCACCTTCTTTTGAGAAAGAACCACAGTGGAAGGTGGCTGCTGTCGCCCTCATCGGCGTGGTCAGCTGAGCTTAAACTGTCCTTTGGATCTCTCAAAGGCAGGACCAGCAATGGATGATAACGGTTTCTCCGCAAAGATTCCTTAGCTTAAGACTTGAAAGCACTTCAGTCAGGTTTTGTCAGATAGCCCAGGTTTACTAAAATGCGAGGAGGAAAAATGGGATGGCAGAACTGAAAACTGGAGAGTGGAGGTTTCCAGCAGGTGGGAAACTTGAAGACATGCTGTAGCTAAATGCCTTCCAGCTTTGAGGGGCAACTCACAGCCAATCCTAGGGTACAGGGTCTCATGATTTGCCACCATAAGTCCCAGAACAATGGTGCGAAAGTTGATCTGTTGTTCTGGGCATGCTGGCACAAATTTCCAGAAACCATGCATGGCTACCAACAACCCACAGAACCTTCTCCACCCTCTGGATTAGATGGGTCAACAACGGGTGGTTTGGGGAAGGAACGGGGCATGGGCCTGGTGGGATGGAAAGGCTTTGTATTTATTTTCACAAGTGTTTATTTCCTACATTCTGGGTCCAAGCTAGGTATTGCAAACAACAGGTTTCCGGGCTGAAAGAAGTCCGGGCTTCGCCTAACGGCTGCATCCAAAGATTCTGTGCAGCTCAACATGGGGCATACGGTTCTTTGAGCACTTCCAGGACCTAAAGCTGGAGCAGCCGAAGAGATAACAGATCCAAAACTGCAAATTGAAATGTATCAAATGGTTTATTGATTTAGATAAAAGATCACAGGGCAGGCGGGATTATGGAGCCTGTAACGACACTAAATAATGAAATTGACAAAGCAACCAACCAGAAATCATAAAATGTGACAAATGAAGACCATGACTGAGCAAAGGGTGAGTATTGAAATATTAAATGTAAAGGTGTTTAGTTGTGCTGCAATGTTAATTATTCAAAACACCGTAACTAAAGAAGACGAGCAGCCCAATCCTAGCCCCTGCTGGAACAGCCAGACCAGCCAGCCTGCGCTGTGTCCAGCATGGGTTAGGGGTCAGCTGCCGCTTGCTGCAGGTTGAGGGGAATTAATTCCCCTTACCTGTCAGCAAGCAGCAGCCTCCCCAATAGGGAGAAATCGCTGCCACAAATCCAAGCAATGCAGGGAGGGCCGACCAGGCTGGGAACGTGGATAAGATATGGCTTAGGTTGCCCAGGCCAGTCCCAATCCCCTCCCTGGGCTGGGACACCCACGGGACCCCCCCTCTCCAGCCCATTCTGCCTCCCACTGCCATCCCCCAGCCAGCCCTTCGCCACTTAACCTGGGGTGGCGCGCAGGCCAGCCTGCTTGCACCAGCCACATTGGCGACACTCCAAGGCCATCGCAAGGGACAAATGCCAGCTTAACGGACAGGATTGTGCTGGAAGACGAGCAAAAGCCTCCCTAAGCATTTCTTGTCATTTACTTAAAGCCAAACGCTGACTGATTAGTTTCAAATTGCATTTTTAAGCATTACCCCCCCCCCACACACACACACAAGTTCAGGCCCTACCAGTGGCGTTGTGAGGGGGGTGGGGGACCGCACCAGGTGACACGCATGGGGGGGGGTGACACCACCAGGGACCAAAATTGCTAAAATCGTGGTTTTAAAAGATAATGCCATCATGCTATGTACCATTGGATGTGGAATTTTACCCGGAATTCAGTGAAAAAAATGAGAGTATAATAGCTTTGTTCTATCAAAAGTTATGGCCACAACACTACAACCCCAAAATACAACTTTTAATGTAAAAATCACGAATTTTTTTTTTTGCGCTTTTGCGGAATAATACCGTCATGTTATATACCGTTGGATGCAAAATTTCACAAGGAATTCAATGAAAGAAACCGGAGTGTCTTATCTTTATTCTATCAAAGGCTATGGCTAAGAACCTGAAAAGACAACTTTTTATGTAAAAATCACGATTTTAAAAAAAAAATCATTATGAGTCAGTTCTCATTTCTATGTATCAGAGCTAATACTAGAACTTTTATTTAATTGTGTGAGTGTCATCAAATTGGCCACAAGTTTTTTGTTGGTTACTAATTTATTGGGTGACTTGTCCTATAGTTAAATTAATAAAGTTGCTGTATGGTTTGGAAAGAGGAGATCCATAATGGGGGGGGGGGTTTGACATGCTGACCTCCCATCCTGGGTGACGCAATCTTTAGTGATGCCACTGAACATAGTGATATTTATCCCTGAGCAATCCTGTAAGTTTCTCATTTTGACTCCCATCCCCTCCACTGTTAAATTCATAGCTACTTGACTTCCTTGAATCTGTCAAAACTACTTGGTGGAGATAAAGTTCCTCTGGTCTAGAAAATAGATTATTAATCTCAAAATGAGCATTAGTCCACAAACTTGGTGAGGAAAAAGAAAACCATTAAGGCAAAACTGGAAAAAAAAATCTAAGAATTAAATCCATAAGGAATTTATTAAAATGGAAAATAAAAGTATGTTCGTTGTCTCAGAAAGACTAAAGAATTGCCAAATTTAAGAGCAAAAATTACCTTCGAATATGAGGGGAAAAAAACATATGAAAAAGCCTCTTATCCTTTCATGGTTATACAATTTTTATACACTTTATTTTTATACCCAATGTTATACTTAAATTGCATGCCACGTTCAGTTTAAACAGGTATCATTTCTTCCCATATTCTGAGTCTGTAGATTCCAAATCATGTGTTTGTGTGGACAAATTACAGCACACACGACCCATCTTGGATGCAATTTGCCCTTTGTGTAGTCCCCTTTGTTCTAAATATTGGTTGTGCCTGGTTTTCTCCAGGTATGTAATTTGGGACACTAAGGGCTCAGTCCTAACCAACTTTCCAGCACTGGGGTAAGGGCAATGCAGCCCTGAGGTAAGGGAACAAACATTCCTTCACCTTGAGGAGGTCTCCATGACAGCCCCCCCCTCCAAATGCAGGATGCAGCACTTGCTCCATTAGCACAGCTACGTCAGTGCTGGAAAGTTAGTTAGGATTGTGCCATTGGGTTCTCAACTGCATTGTGTCAAAATATCAAAAGGTCACTTTCTTACTGATCTTGTTCAAAAAGGAAAATGTGGCCTGTGTTTTCCTCTCTATCCAACCTAGACAGTTGGGCAAACTTCAGCTTCTCATCACCAAGGAAGTTCAAAACCATTCAGCCTGAATAAGCTTCTGGTTTACACATGTCCTCAGGAAACCAGTTACTTTTCCAGGATCAGCCAAACAATGGGAAAAGCCTAAGTATGAGGAAAAGCTCTCACTGTCCTTGCCTTCCATAAGTGCCTTTGCAAAGCACATTTGGACCACTCTCAGGGTCAGGGCGGATGGCTCACGTCTGTGTGCTGGTCTTTCCGAGAGTGGTCCAAATGAGCTTTATGGTGGCCTTTGTGCCAGCCAAACTGCTGGCCTAACTATGCTGGCCTAGCTCCAGGTTAGGATTGTGCCCTCAGTGTTGGAGGGAGGCCTCACAACTCAGGAATGAACAGGCAGTGGATAAATGAAGCTGACCTTACCTTGCTGGAATCCTGGAAAGATGATAAGGTCAGTTCCTGTGATTCAGACTGCATGCGAGTATCACTCGGGAGCGTCTGCGCTCCTGGCCAACCCACTGGTTCTATACAAAGCACACCTGGGCCCCTGAATACTCCCTAAGGTCTCCAGAAATACAATTGATGTGCTTAAAGGGTGGGGGGGGAATGACACACACACTTGTGTATGTTTTAAACATTAGTTTCATTATTGGGACGTAAAATGTAACAACAATTCTTAAAATTTGATTCGGCTTATATTCAAAACTGCTTGCTGAGGATCTTGTCCTTCCTACTGTAATTTTGTTTGCCCCTAGTGAATTTTTAAATGCCTGTTGTAGCCTGTTCACATAACCAAAATACACCACTCTGTCCATGGAAATGTGAAAGCATTTATCTGAGGTATCTGAGTGTGTGGCTCTGATGAAACTCGCTGATGCTTCACCTGTTTCCCCCATGGGCTGTTCTACCCCCACTTTCAGGCTTCTGCGATGCACTAGTATCAAAAAAAGGTTGTGGGCAGCCCAATCCTAACCCACTCTGGAGCAGCCAGGCCAGCTGACCTGCTCTGTATCCAGAGCAGGTTTGGGGCTGGCCTCCACGACTGCTTGCGCCGACCCAGATGCCCCCTGGAGTGGTGCAGAAGGGCCTTCCGGAATGTTTGCAACACTGCCAGGCCAGCCTAAGCACAAGGGACGTGCACTGGCCTAAATGCCAGGTAGGAGTGTGCCCTGAGGGAGATCCTGGCCAGCCCACCTACTGGGATTGGCATTTGCCAGTCAACTGAGCATTTTTACCTGACCTGGTCAGAGAGCAGGTAGGGATGCCCAGCTGGTCATGCACCATCCAATCAGATGGGCTTATGATATCATCAACACTAAATACCGTCTAAAAAACTAAAAAAAATTTTTTAGATCATGCACTAGGATGCTTAGGTGTGTTGCCCCGATTGGTCAATAAAAGCGGCACTCACCGGGGGAGTGTAGGAACCAGACTCCAGGAACACTGTGAGTAACTAGGGTGGGAAATCAGCTCTGTTAGGGGTGGTAAGGAAAACCCAGTTTGACCTCAGGGTTTTCATTACATTTCTTTTCAGAGCAAGCTTCCTTGATCATGATCTCTGCTAATGATGATACAATTCCAAAACCTTTACAGATAACTGGAACAAAATGTCGCAGTACAGCAAGGCCGAATGAGTAGCATGCATTGCTCAAGACAGTCGGGGACCACTAAATTTAACCAATAGTGAGGCAGACCCAGGTATCTGAAGGTTTTTGAATCTTATAATGAATGAAATTGTATAGTTTCAACTTCTAAGAAAAGACATTAAAAATCCAGATGTAAAGCCACATTCTATGTAATTTTAAAGTTCTATAACTGTATTTCCTTAGACTGGCCTAAATTTGCCACTCATTTTTTTTTCCTCCCTCAAATGTGTGTAAGAGAATATTTATTTAGCTGGTTCCTGCTTTGGTTGCTTGGGTCGTCAGGGCGCTTGGCAGAGTCCTCGGAGGCTTGGCGGGACCTAAGTGGTCCCATGGCAGGCAGGAGCCGTTGGTGGTCATTGGCATTCAGCAACAGAAGGCAGCAACAGGGAGAAAGTCCGAGTGGCAGAGTCAAGGCAGGCACAGGATCTGCCAGACCCTGGACAGCTCCAAGGGGCAGCAGGCAACTTGTTCCCTAGAACTAGAACAGCAGTTCTCAAATATTTTGGTCTCCAGAGCCCTTTACACTCCTAAACAGAGTTGTGAGGAGCCCATCCGGCGCATATGCAGAGTGCCAAGGAGCCCCAGTATACCGCATGCACAGAGTGGCACAGCACCAAGCAGATGGTGTCCAATTACGATGTGTTTATGGAGCCTCTGAAAGGGTCTCAGGGATCCCCAGGGCTGCTAGGAGCACACTGAGAAATGCTGAACTAGAGAGATCCTGATGGCTACTCTGAGCTCCACCCCTCAATGGATAGTGTACACGGCTTAAAGGGGCCATGTTCTGGCCTGGACGCTTGCTTTCTTATGGCACTCTGCAGTGTAGGTCTGTTAGTGCCTCAGTCAAGGATTTTCAGGAGACCGTGGTGTACTGGGCGGCCAATTAATGGATGCTCTGGAGGGCTTGAGCTGCTCTTGTGCATGATCTGCTTTAAAGCGCAATCCTAATCTGGAGTCACACCAGCAAAATTTGGCCGGCACAAGGGACACCATAACGTATGTTGGGACCACTCTTGGAGTCAGAGTGGCTAGCACACAGACGTGCACCATCCTCCCTGAGAGTGGTCCAAAAGTGCTTGTGCTGGTCAAACGTTGCTGGCCTAACTGTGCCAGGTTAGGATGGCACCCTTAGTAACTACAGAATCATTGTCCAACATCATGTCTTCTTCCACAGGGAGGCCCACGACTACTGCTGTTTAGAGGGACCTTTTGTTTCCCTTGGAGCGTGAGGTCTCTTCCTTGGGGCTGCTATTCAGGGCCGAGGGCCTGACTACTTGTCAAAAGATGACAATTCCTAACACTTTCACGAAAACAGCCTAGTCCAAATGGTTTAGTTCATGACCCGCAATTGCCCAGAATTGTGCAATTGCAACAAAGCAGTAATTTGAGAGACAACATGAAGAAGGTGCTTGCCAGATGAGAAGCACAATGCACATTGATGGGGACAAAGGCACTGACCGTATGATCCCTGGGTGACATGGATGAAAATATGAGCCACTGTGAGGTGGGCGGCATGCTTTTGCTGTGAGTTGCTCTGCTATTTGGGTTGCCTGTGGTCTGTCTAGACTCTAGACTTTTACGCCATTTCTAGCCAACTGTGATATTTGCATGTTTGCTCCCCATCTATAATTCTGGTTAGTGCTTCACGTGGAGCAAACCCCAGCCACAGCTGAGCTCATGTTTGAATTATAACAATGGTTAAATTAAGCTGCGGAGGGGAGGGGGAAAGCTGAACGAGTGATGCGTTCTTTTTCTTTCATGCTCCTTCATGAGGTCACCTTCTTTCTTTTGAGAATGGAATCATTTGTTTGGTTTTCTTTTGGTTTAAATAACCTTTTGTTAAATGTGCAGTCCAGGAATAGAGTTTTACCCCCACGCTTTTTTTCGTGTTTGAGCAGACCTGGGTCTTGAAAGAGGACATCTTTACCAAATAACCTTCAAGGAAGTCTTTTTCTGGCCATGCCAATTTGAAATATTTATTGCCGGTTGCTGTTGCATGTGACATTTTTGCACATTGTTTTTAGATGCACCACTAAGATTTTTGAAGTGCACACCTAAAAATAGAATGTGTGACTGAGACAAAGGCACTTGTTTATAAGTATTCCCATTAGAAAGTGTGTGCATGGTTAGAGTCAGGATTGGCTGCAGCTCTCTTGTGCACCTGCCAATCCAGGTACACATGGCAAAGTATGCGTGAAATGGTCCTAAGGTTTTTGAACATGCAAGAAACCTAATTAAGAGCATTCATCCCTCCCGAACTCTCTTTTTCTGCTAAATTATTATGATTGAGCACATACAGGGTACACTCCTATTGAAAACACTGGGACTTCTGAGTAGACATGCATAGGATTTAGAGCGCAGTCCAAACCTGGAGTTAGGCCAGCAAAGTTTGGCCGGCACAAGGGCCACTGTAAAGCGAATTTGGACCACTCTCAGAGTCAGGGAGGATGGTGCATGTCTGTGTGCTGGCCTCTCTGACTCCAAGAGTGGTCCAAACATACTTTACGGTATCCCTTGTGTCGGCCAAACTTTGCTAGCCTAACTATGCCGGCCTAACTCCAGGTTAAGATTGCTGAGTCCTGAGTCGTAAGAGATTTTGTTTTGAAAACTGAAACTCAAGAAAGTTTTCTTCTTTACCATGGAAGTGTGTAGACTGTGATTAACAACCCCAATCTTATGCTTTTCCCTGCCATAGTATGCAGCTGTGCCAAAACAGGCTGTAGTGCATGCTATGGTGGAGGAGGGGGTGATCGGGAGGGGAATGGGAAAATATTTTCCCTTATCCATCCGTAAGCCCCTTGACCACCAGTGGGTCTCCTTGGACCTGCACCAGCAAGTTAGCTAATGCAAATCTAGAGTGACAAAGTGGGTATATTGACTGGCTCTGGAATGGGTAGTATCTGGTGCTTCTGCTGGGTTCCTACCCTCTCACCTCCGACATGCCCCCAGCATGTTCAGCCCTGTTCAGCCCACTCTGCTGAATTACTGGCATCGGAGGGGCTCCTTTTCACCACTCATGGGCCTCTCCCTGCTATCTGTGATGGCAGCCCCGAGTATGTGGCCCCTTGTGTTTCCAAGCAGCTTTCACGATGCTGTAAATCAGTGGTTCTCAAACATTTTAGCACCGGGACCCCCTTTTTTGAATGACCATCTGTCCAGGATCCACCAGAAGTGATGTCATGTCCAGAAGTGCCATCATTGTGATGCCAGAGCCTGCTGCTTTCCTAAGAATGAAGCCAGAAGTTGGGTTATTTCTCAGCCGTTTTCCAATAGCAAAGTGAATCAAAGAAGAAAAAAGCCAGTTTACAACCTTGACACAAGCAAAATAATCACACAGCCCCTCCCCCTTTCCAGTGTGTCCACTTCCCCTATTTTCAAAGATAGTGCGCTAAGTGCTTCACAATCCACCTGAAATTGTCTCGTGATCTGCCTAGTGGGTCCTGCCCTGCAGTTTGAGAAGCACTGCTGTAAGGCATGTACTGCTGCTGGAATGCTCGTTCCAGTGGTGGTGTGGTTCCAGAGGATTGGCTAATACAGAAAAGTCTAGAGGAAGGCAAAGTGCGTATGAATTATTTTAGCACATTAGTGTATTGCATTGTATTGCTATATACACCATTGTTCATTTTGTATTTGGAATTAAAAAAACCTAGATCCAAATAAATAGTTCAATGAAGGAAACAGTGTTTTTACTTTAAATCAATTGGCACTGTTAATTTAAGTTGCTGCTTTACTTCCCTGCGCTGGACACTACCAAGCGCACCATTAACTCCCCAGATAAATGCCTGTGCCAGTGTGGTCCAGCCTGACTGTTACATGAGAGCAAAAAGGTCAAGACGAAAGAGAGAAAGCATCGACGTGGTAGGGAAAAAAAGATACAGACCTGGTGAGTCTATCAAATGGGGTTTTTGTTTCGTTTGCTTTGTGTGGATTTCCAGATGTTAGCAATATGCTTAAGCAACAAACAACACTGATTTTGCCAAAGACCAGATGTGAAATACTGGATGTTCTACCCTCTATTGGGAATACTCACAGGAAGGTTCATTACTATAAAACAAATGTGCAGTCTTGGGTCATAGTGAAACAGTGGTTCAGAAAAAGGGAAAAGAAACGACATTACTTCTCAGCATCTGACTGCGCAACTGGGAGCATAATCGACATCAAACACAGTCCAAGCTTTATTTATTTATTTATTTATTTATTTATTGTGTGAATTTATAGCCCACTTTTCCAGTGAAAAACTGCACAAGGTGGCTTACAATAGAATCAGACATAATACGACCCAAACATCACCACCAGCACCATAATCTTCCTTTGGATGCATCAGAAAAGTCTATTTTCAGACGGTATTTTTTAAAGCTTGCTTAACAAAACAAACCGTCAAAGAGTCAAACATTGCAAAACAGACATTCACACTTTCCCATGTTGAATTCAAACTATGTACTTATTTACAGTATATTTTTGATGCTAATTTAGGCACAATACTGAAAAGCCACACTGTGATATCTCCTTTTTTGGCCCTTCTGCATCATCTCTTTCACCAGCCTCCCAATAGCATTAAACACTATTTAAATACCATTAATTGATTAAAGACCATTTGAGAAATGCCTCCACTAATTTGGTGGATCCATGCAGCAAAAGCAGAGTGCTGTCTGAAACAGCACTATAGGAGATATTGCACTGTAGGAATTATCATTGAGAGAGAGCAGGAAGCTGGTGCTGATTGGCCAGAATTCACTGCTTTCATTGGCTGCAGTAACAGTCAATTGCTACAATCCTGACGAGACAATTTGGATAAGGTGTGACCACCAACCATCAGTCAAAGAACAAATCCAATAATGCAGACTGCAATGGTTTAGCCATGCCTGCAGAACGAATACCAGTTGGCTGCCACTCAAGCTTCTCTGGGAAAAGCAACCCCCATATTTGAGGGTTCAATGGGCAGCACCAAAGAAAACATGGATCAAACACATTGAGGAAGATCTAAGGAACCAGGAATTGACCATCAACAAGGCTAGAAATATCGCCAACCATCGCAAATTGTAGAAGCGTGCCACGAAGGATCCACGGATCCCAGCAGCATACTGGTTTTGAAGACAACCTGCTCCCCAAGTGCCAGACAAGGACTAAGAAGAACTGTCTATCAATTGGGATCAACAAGCACTGTAATGAAATAATGTTAAAGGCAGTGACATTATTGGTGGTCTTACTGTACTTGCTATCAAATGCTATAATCATATGCTATGTGTCATTGCATCCGCTTAGCTGACCTGAAAATGCATTGTGCTGACCCAGTGCTAATCAGTGGCGGCAACAACACACTTTTATTCTTTTATTCTATCAAAAGAAATAGAACGGAATGGTGTGGTGTGGACACATGTTCTTGGGGGAAAAAATGGACAAGAATGAGTTGGATGGGTGATTACAAAAATATTCAACCATTCAGTATAGCATATTTTAGTGAATGTTTATCATCAACATTTATAGAGGGGAATTTCAAGAACATTCCAGAGAGCAATTTTGTTCCTGCTGTAGTTGGAAAGCAGAGGGGGGGGGGAGTTTGATAAGCCAATAGGATAAGATGTATTTGCCCCAGACCAGATAAGGAGTTCATGATACAGGCTTCTGCATCTTGAGTTGCTTGCCAGACTAGGAAACAGTCATAAATCAGATGCACTTCCCAATGCAGCTGTTCTCCATCCATGTTGCAATGTACTACTTTCAATGGGACAGCCATTCAGACGCAAATGTAAATCCAACTGCGCAGCCTCCTTCCGGCACAACTAAAGTAGTCCCCTGTGCAAAGCACTGAGTCGTTACTGACTCATGGGGGCGACATCACATTGCAACGTTTACTGGACAGACTTAGTTGTATTGGGTGGTTTGTCATCTCCTTCCCCAGTCATATTTACCTTACCCCAGTATTCTGAGTATTTATTTTACTGACCTTGGAAGGATGGAAGGCAGGCAGGCAGGCAGTGCAATCCAAGCAGCACCCCCATGTCGGCGCAACAGCAACAGGACCGGCACTGCAGACAGCGCCGGTCCTGTTGCACCAGGCCGCCCCAAGCCTCCCTTGGGTCGGCCGAAGCCAGCTGGCCCAAGGGAGGCTCTTTGTCTGGACGGGACTGGGATTGGCAGGGGGAGGGTGGTTCTGGGCAGGGGGAGGGCAGGACGTGGGCGGGCTCTGGATTTGGCCATAAGGCTGAATCCTAAGCCTGTCCAGGAGTCCGCGCGGCCCTGAGTCGGGCCATGTGATCTCCTCGGCTCTATGCCTGCTAAACAGCTGAGGAGCACATTGGGGAGGCTCGAGCCTCCCTTACGGTATGGGTGCGAATGTGCCCTTGCCACGGGGAGGCTCCAGTCTCCCCAACGCAGCGTTGGATATGGCGCTGGTTGGCTGGCCGGCCTCACCATTCCGGCGCTGTTTTGGATTGTGCCCTGAGTCTGGTGGCTAAATACCATTTCTACTGTATGTGCGAACAGAGTTTGAAGAGGGAGACGGGCCATGAACCGATACGGAATGAAGCACCCCTAAGTCCATTTCTTTCAATGGCCATAAGAAGCCAAATTCATTGCTAGCTTATGATCTTGCAGCATTGTGTTGCAATACGGCATGCCCCCCTATCCACTAGGGTTCCGTTTGGGGCTGCCCCACACCCCATGGATACCTGAATTTACTGTTCCCCTATTTTTAATAGGTGTCTTAGTATCCATGGTATCTGTGGATAACTGAAACAGTGGATACCAAATCACACTGGGGCATACCTGTATTTGCATCCAATTATCTTCTGGCCCAGCAGACCAGGTGGACATGCTCAGCCCTTGATGGAAGCCTTCAGTGGGATAGACAGAAGATTACAGGGCAATTGTACCCCCCTGGAATGTGCAGTATCCCTTGAACCTTTTCTGTATAAGTGCTAGTGGTGTATTGGCTTGCCCTGCGCAGGCTAAGATTTCCATGTCTATCTTGCCTGTGGGTTTCTAGAGTACATTGGAAGAAAAACCACATCTTGGCTGTGAAGAGATTTTAAGCCAAAGGTAACCAACCAGTAAAAACAGCATCAGTGGGAAGCATCTCTGAGTGAGAGGAAAAAAAGGCTTACTTTCTCCTGACCTCGCAGCACTTCCATCAGAGACTTTAGCTGGTGCTCTCCCACCTCTCAGCCAACTCCCAGCCAACCGCAGTTCCATCCAATGCTTATAGCCCCAATTCCTGAAGGCAGGAGACTACACAGGTTTCCCTGGGCCCTTCTTCATTTCTGAGTAGTTCCCTCAGGGTCCACACTGGCTCCTGGCCCAATGCTGAGGTGGCCCCTCGGCCTAGCATTCCAGTTCATGACAGCGCCTTCCTACCCAACTCTGCCACTAGGAAACGGCTTGAAATGAAAACATGCAGTCATCACCCAGAATGCACATCTTGGCCCTAAGCCGCTCCGTATCGTTCCGGCAGGCCTGTGTTTGAAACATAATGTCCATGTTTTTTTATTCCTATGATGTACCACCCTACACACAGCCCTGCGAAATTCTTGGCCCACAGCACAGAAAAACCATCTGCGTTTCATTGAACAGTGCAAGAATATGGTAATTAAGACACTTTTGTGGAGCCAGGGTTGGGAAAGCTAAAAATAAAATCGCTTTCTGCAGGATACCTCTGAGTGTCGTTCAGGTTTCTCCCACTGCCCCCATTTTGTCATGCCAGTGCCTTCAGGCCACCCTCCGCCACATACACGCTGCTCCTCCCCCCTTCCCCTCAGAAAACTAGTCCATGCCAGACGAAACAACAACTCTCCATGTCAAGGCTTTGGGGAGTAAAATCTGGAGTATGCCCTGGATCACAAAGCAGGTATGCTTTTAAACATACATCAAATGTGATTACAGCATTGAAGAAATGAGGAATGAAATTGCACACACGACGCACACCCGGATACCCAATACATCAAGGCACATGCATTTCAGTCAGTATAGAAGCTGGGCAGTTTGCCTGGGCAGTTTGCTTTCCAGTTTGCCTGGAAAGCAGCTGCCCAGTAAGTTTGTTTACGGAGAAATGCTCATTGAAGGGGTAAGCCTATGTCTGGGCTATACAAGTCAGACCAAAGGTGGGTATTCACATGACTGAAAACTCCTGTAGACATCAACCTACTGCAGGTGTGCCACAGGATCCACTGATTTGGAATTCATGGTTTCAGTTACCCATGAATATGATGGATACTGGGATGCCTAATATGTAATACGGTCCAAAGAAAGTGACATGTAGGCTGCAATCCTATACATAACACACTTAAAGTTGGATTAAGTTCCAGGAACTCAATGAGGCTGAGTAGGCATGCATAGAATTGCGCTGGAAATATGTCCTTTGACCTTGCATGTGTGTTTATGTTAATGTAGACAGCAACCATGGGGAGCCCCAATCCAGAGTGGGACTATGGCCAAAGGGTCCTGATGCAGCCTTGATCCACAGTAGTGGATCTGGGGCCAATGGGAGCTTCCCTTCCTGGATAAATGGCACCTGTAAGGGGCACTGATCCAGATGTCACAATTTATACCCATTGTGTTTCTTTTCTTCCTGTTATATGTCGTGATTCATTTGAAAGTTGTTTCATAGTTGCAGCATATAATATGATGCTCAACATGGGAATGATAGTCCCTAGAAAAAGTCCAATTTCATAAGAACGATCGGGTAGGTGTGCATTTTCCAGGCCTCTCAAACAGTCATAGTTTCCACACTCAGTGAGGCTGACCTTCAATTTGGGTGGTGGGGTGGTGGTGGTGGAGGAGCTTTTGAAACACTTTCCCTTTGCTGTGCAGCTAATATGTTGCACAAGGAAGCTACTTGTTTGGATCAGAAGAACCATTAGGAGAGGCAGAGGGAGAAAGTCCGTTTTGTCCAAGTCATGGTCCTGATCTGGATTAGACCTGCTCTGCAGCAGCAATCTTTGACATGAAAAAAGCAAGCACATAAATGGTAGTTTGCCTTATTCTTGTGGCACTGGCTGGACCATTCTCTTGGTTGGAGACGAGAGTGGGGATTTGTAAAATGCTGGCAGCTGTCACATTGACATCAATGGCTCCCCAAAACAATCATGTTTCCCTTCTTGCCCTGTGCGGTGAGAATGAAAGGTCACAAGGTCTTCAATCACCACTTGTCTTCACTTTCCTCTTAGCTTTTGGTACTTCCTCTCCCACCTACACCAGCAAAGAATTTCATGCAAAGGAGGCAGAGAGGCAATTTGTAGAGATGTAGGATAATATACATCCTATAATATACATTATAGGAACATGGTGGCGCTGCGGGTTAAACCGCTGAGCTGTTGACCGGAAGGTTGTCAGTTCCGAGACCATGCGATGGAGCGAGCTCCCGTTGCTTGTCCCAGCTCCTGCCAACCTAGCAGTTCGAAAGCACCTAAAAATGACAGTAGATAAATAGGGACCACTTGGGGGGGGGAAGGTAACGGTGTTCTGTGAGCCTTGGCGTATAGTCAATCAATCAATCAATCAATCAATCAACAGGTACTTATATACCACTTTTCAACACAAAGTTCACAAAGCGGTTTACAGGCAAATAGTAATAATAATAAAGTTAAATGGCTCCCTGTCCCAAAAGGCTCACAATCTAAAAAAAAAAAGGCAGATCACCAGCAACAGCCACTAGAAAGCACAGGGGTGAAGAGGGACAATTACTCTCCCTTGCTAAACATAAGAGGAACATCAACATGCTGGCCCCATGACCACGGAAGCTTGTCCTCAGACAAACGCCAGCTCTAAAGGCTTAGAAATGGAGATGAGCATCGCCCCCTATAGTCGGTCACGACTAGACCATTCGGTCGTGAGGAAACATTTACCTTTTAGGATAATAATACACATTGAATTATGTACATGTTATGTACCATGTTATGTACAAATTGTATTAATACTGTAGCTTGACTGATTCCTGGACAATTGGTTCTCCCCCCCCCACCCCGCCATGGCCTAATGAGTTGTGTTGAGTCCTGCCCTGTTTAAAATGGTGTGTGTGTGTGTGTGTGTGTGTGTGTGTGTGTGTGTGTGTGTGTTCATGCTTTAATGTAAAAATTAACGTTGTAATGCTTTTTTTATGTTTTTACTTATTGTTGTTTTATATTGTACTTTTATTATGTAACTCTGTAAACTGCCTTGGGCATTTGCTTCAGCATATGGAAGGGTGGGTTATAAATTCTAACAACAGCAACAACGATGATGATGATCATGATGTGCCATAGGATTGTGGTTAAACCTCATTTTAGACAGAGATTCATCCACACACTAAAGTATGGCATATTGCTCAAGTGTACGCAATCGGAATATGGCCATTGCAATACTGTTTGGTTGGAAATAATCCAAAAGCCAATGTTTTTCCCTTAAAAGACGTTTGCAGACCACACCTTGAATGAATGGAGGGATGCTCATGCTAAGCTTCTCTCACTTGGAAGCTTAGTCACCCTTCTAAACCTTGCATCTCTCTTTGATAAGTGATAACTACAAGAAAGGAAGAAAAACACAATCTTTACGTGTGCTGTTAAGTTGGGAGGTGGTGGAGAGAAACACAGTGGTATGTCTGGCCTATTCTTTGTTTTTTAACCACGAAGAGTTCATGGTTTTGTCTCTCCCAAATCCTGAGTCATCTCAAACTCCGGGTACTGTGCTCAGCTAAAATAATTTGGCATGCTGATGGGAAAAGAGGTCTGGACAATCTAATGAGCTGGCCAAGAGACTAGGTAAGCAAATGAAAAAAAGCTACATAGTGCCCCAATGTCTGCAACTCACAGTGACATAAATGTTCCCTAGCCAGCTATAATGTAACGTAAAGGCTGCTGTCAGACGACATCTTCATCCCATGGTGTTTACAATCATCATAAAGATTTTTGACACATCTGGGCAGTTTTCCCAACATTTTAAAAAGCAGTTTACATTGTGATAGGTCTCGAAGTGTGTGTTGGTGGGGGAGAACTGTGGGTCTTATTTTCCACTTTACGACTGCAGTTATGGTGACATGCAATTTCAGAACATACACTTTCCATTTTAGACACCAGCACACTTCCAATCCTTTATCATTCAAACAATCACAGACTACTCAGTAGATTCTCACACCTGGCAGTCACTTTTGGTGTCTTCTTTAAGACTGAGGTGTAAATAAAACAACAACCGTTCTTTAGAGGCTGAGCATTCCAGTATTGTTTTGTACTGCCCCAGTGCAGAACCAGCCAGCTAATTCTTCAGGAATATACTACACACACACACACACACACACAGAGAGAGAGAGAGAGAGAGAGAGAGAGAGAGAGAGAGAGAGAG
>JAJKFI010015845.1:0-23248 GCA_029204185.1 Lerista edwardsae
TCTCTCTCTCTCTCTCTCTCTCTCTCTCTCTCTCTCTCTCTCTCTCTGAAATTCTCAACAGAATACAGAGATGCTTCCTATCCTGAGTGTGCAAGCTTTTTGTGAAAATTGTTAATCCAGCAGAATGGGTGATAAAAGGGTCAACGTGTTGGCTTTACAAGTTGTCCCTTGTTGTTCCATAAACCACATGGGACTGACCCATTTCTGCAGATGTTAGTACTTCACAGTCAGCCTCGGTCATTGGGAACAGGTAAACAGTCTGCAATGTCAAGGAAGCATCCTATTGGCGAGCAGCTTTGACAACATACCCGGAGGATAACTTAGAAAGGAAAACAGCCTCCAAAGCAGATCATCTCGGATAAGCTCAAACAGGGTCATACATATGTTTGTATTCAAAAGGGACCAAGTACTAATAAAACCCACAAGCATTCCGCTGTGCTTGAGAACTTTTATTCAGGGAGAGGGAGTAGAGGAGGCGGCCAGGAGGATGGGGATGATGCACAAGGTAGAAGGTAAACCAAAGAGCAGATTATAAACCTTCACAATGGTTCTTTTGTACCATAACTACCCACTTCCCCTTTACTCCTGCCCCTGTCACTCAACAGAGATCTCAGGCAACCTTGCTTCATGCTTGGGGGAAGCTTCCCTGTGCAATTAATTAAACAATTCTTAATTGCTTGGAAGTCCAGACTTTTGATCTTATCAGTGTAAATAGGAGGCTCAGGTGACATCACCTGAACTCTACTACAGCAGACCTCCTCTCTGCTCTTATCTTTGTAGCAGGCTGATGGAATTCGGGAACAAGCCCCATTTCTTGAGCTTTTCGCTTTTTCAGTGGTTATCACGTTAAAATGCAATTCCTGTTCAGGAGCCACAAGAGGATTATAAAGGATAAAAATTACAAAAATAAACAAGGGTCTTGTGGCACCTTCAAAAAAAGAATAAGAAATTTATTTGTAGCATATGTTTTTATGGGTATGGGGGGCATGTAAATAGTATAGTCAAATGACCATGAAATGCCAAACAGACCATGAAAGTCTGTTGCATGTAATAATAATAATAATAATAATAATAATAATAATAATAATAATAATAATAATACTTGGATTTATATACCGCCTTTCTTAGGTCACCAGATTTCTCTAGTGACTATAACTCAAGGCGGTTTACATAGGCAGACTTTATTCAGAAACCCGAAGGTTTTTACAATTTTTACAGAAATGTTCTATCTTTCAAGAACTACACACATACAGATCGAACTTTCTGGATTTAGTCCTTCTTTCTGGCCACCCGTTTGTCTTCTTGCTGGCTGATAAACAGCTTCCCTGCTTTGAAGCGGCTGAACTTCGGCACAACTCCCCCTCACACAAGGCAGCCGAAGCTCAGCTGTTAATCAGTCGCAATTAACGAGGTCTGCCGCTAACAGAGACTTCCGGCTGTCCCGAACTGGCGACCTTCAGATCTTCAGCTCTTATCTTCAGGCAAACGGAGGCATTAACCCTCTCGACTAAATCTTCTGCCCACTAAATCTTCTGTTATATAAAGCTTCAATGTATACAAGATAATGATCGTGATAATTAACAGTGGTAACTGATTACAAAATCTTCCAGGTTTAGGCTAAGGGTCCAATCCTAACCAACTTTCCAGCACTGTCCTAGCTGTGCCAATGGGGCATGTGCTGCATCCTGCAGTGGGGGGGGGGGAGCAGTCATGGAGGCCTTCTCAAGGTAAGGGAATGTTTCTTCCCTTACCTTGGTGCTGGAATGTTGGTTAGGATTGCTCTCTAAGTTAATGAAGGGCTCAATCCTACAATAGATATAGGTTGGCGTATGTCTTCTGCATGGGCCTAAGAGTGTCGCGAATGTGCTGTGTGGCGGGCCAGACCGCTCCTGGAGGCGTCTGGCCAAGGGCAGGCAGTCACGCGGGACCATGGAGACCAGATCCTGCCTCCATGCCAGCCCCGCAAGTGGGGCTAGCTCCAGCTGAGCTCAACCAGCGTGGGAGGGAGGCGTTTCATGGCATGGAGAGGGTGGAGGGTGGCCAGCCCGTGGGTGGGTTGGCCCATGGAGTGGGTAAAGACAGAATCTGGCACTTGCTGGATCCTAACCCCCATTCCTGGCCTGGTTGGCCTTGAATGGGCCGCTCGGAGTTGTGCCAGTGCTTTCACTGGCATAGCTCCAAGGAGCCCTATTAGGACTGCTGGGCATTGCCCCAGGGTAAGGGGAAAATATCCCCTTACCCTGTGGCAACTTCCATCTGCCTTCTACGCTGTGCTGTATAGGATAGCGCAGTATAGAATTGGGCTGCCCCACTTTTAAGTCAACAGGAACCTGTTCAGGTCGATTAAAGTCTGAATAAATGGTATCGGATCTCTTGACAAATTTTAGTTCATTCTAAAATTCTAGATTCTCCCCTTTGAAATGCTTTTAGTAAAGAACAATGATTCACACTAGATTCTCCCCTCTGAAATGCTTTTTAGGAAAGAACAATGACTTTCAGATCAGTTGCCATTGTTCTAGGAGATGGGAGAGATCTTCCACTGGTTTCTGAATGTTGTCATCTTTGATGTCAGGCTTGTGACCATTTATTCACACTACCCACCTTGGTGTGAGGAATACAAAATTTAATTGTCGTATACATTATTCCAGTTTTAGAATACCATTTGCCTAAAATGTCCAGATATTGCCTTCATCTGTCCCAATGCTTGATGACTGCAGCAACTCATCACCATTTCCAATGTCACCCCAAATTTACCCATTTTTCCTATCCATAGTCATTTTCCTTAAAGCATTTTCGTTAAATAAGTAGTCACTTCCTTACAAGTGACAGTGTGTTGAAGGCTTTCCAATGCCTTGCAATTGCAGCCACCAAGTTCTCTGTAATGGTTGTATCCTTAAACTTATAAGAGACTTCAAGAAAATGTAGTAAGAACTCCATGCGAGTGAAGAGCTTTGAATGCTCTAAACAGCACAATCCTATGGATGTCTACTTGGAAGTAAGTGCCATTTTGATTGATGGGGCTTATTCTCAGGGAAGGATGTATAGGATTCCAGCCTACTGCTGTCCCCATGGGGATGCAACAAAAGCTTACCTGTGTGGCAGTGCTTCACATGTAGGTTGCATTGGGCTGAACAAGCAAATTAGCCCGATTCCATGCCAGCAGAGTCCAAAATAATTTGGAAGTAGTTCTGAATCTCTGTTAATCTTAAACTCCCTTCTTTGATTCAAGTACAAGTACAAAAACCTTTATTAGGCATGATAAGTACAACGTACAACATACAACAAATGTAAAACAATTTAGCAACAACAGTACTACAACATTCAGGTCCACAATCTACTAAATTAAGACAATATCAGTAAGTATTAAATACAGTCAGACATCAAGAAAGTCATTGTACTTCATTCGACCATGCCTTCTTTGGTTCTAAATTTGTAAAACAGCTTAACTGTGCAAAGGAAGCCATAGAACTGCTAGCTTTGACAGATGGGCAGCGCAGTCCTACACTGCCCATCGCATCGACGCTACATCATAATGTCAACGCAACAGCTGTAGCGCCAATGCGGGGATGCCGATTGGCACCCCCACATCCGCACTCAAGCAACGGGACTGGCGCTGCCTGCAGCACCGGTCCTATTGCACCCGCGCCAAGCCTTCCTCATGTCGGCTGAAGCCGGCCAGCAGGAGGGATGCTCCGTGTCCATTCGGACACAGGATTGGTGGAGGTTGGGGGCAGGCAGGACATGAGCAGTCTTGGGATTTGGCCATAAGGCCGAATCCTAAGCCCGATCGGGAGGCCGTGCGGCCCCAATTCAGGCCATGCAGTCTTCTCGGATCTGCATCTGCTATTTAGCAGGCACAGATCTGAGTAGCGCATAGGGGAGGCTGGTGCCTCCCCAACGATAAGGGCACAAATGTGCCCTTGCCGTTGGGAGGTTTAGCCTCCACTATACTGCACTAGGATTGGCACAGGCTGTCCATCCTTGCCAATCCAGTGCAGTATAGGATTGCGCTCTTAGTATCCCAAATTCCCACCAAATTTGGATGTTGTGTTTGCACTTCGAGGACTGTAATCCAATAACCTGAGTCTATTTTCTCTCTGGACTGATTATCTTGTGCACCTGAAAAGACTGTGCAGGAGTGCCCCGGTATCCACTGGGGTTCTCTTCTGGATCCCTCCGTGGATACTTGAAACTGTGGCTACTGGGGACACCTTTTTAAAGATAGGGGAACATTAAGCACATTTTTAACCTTGTTGCAGCAAAACCACTGATGTTCCTCTATCCTTTTAATATTTGTCCCAGTATCCATGGTATCTGTGGATAACTGAAACCGTAGCTACTGAATCAGTGGACACCGGGGCACGCCTATATTATCATTGCTTCCTGAAAATGATGCTTCTATGAAAGCATCTTTGCCCAAGACCAAACCTGAGTGTGAGAAGAATATGGACATGAGCCAATGGAAGAGGAAGAAGACATCCCCCACCCAGTTCTGGAGGGATGGGAACTAGAGAACAGTGAGAACTTGGAAGTATAGAAGAAGCAGGAGAAAGAAGAGAGAGCTGGACCAATGAAATATTCAACTACAGTGAAAAATGCAATGCTTCTTTTTTGTGTATTCTCAAAGTGTTTATATGTAGTGACAAGTTGGCTGGAGGAAATCAATTTAAAAATAACATCCACATGGATTGACATGACCTCACACTGGATTAACAACATGCCCGGCGAGGCTTTCTGCTCTGGGGGGATTGCTTATCACTTGCATCATAAATATCTGACAGGAAGGAACTTCTGCTCTGACTAAATGTCACTCCACCCATTTCCAAGCAGGAGCCAATAAAGTGAGTGTGCTCAAGTTACTCCAGGCAGAGGGAGGGCACCATTGATTTCTCCTTAGCAAATGTTTGTCTTCTGTGGAGGAACTTTGGGCAAAAGGCTCTAGAGACGTTCCATCTGCCATCATCTCAAATGTGCCAGCAGCCTCTCTGTGAGTACTGGAAAATGCTTTTTGCCAAAATGACTAGGTTAGCAGCATGCTCTTGGAACCCCTGTTGAAACAGGAGATCTACAACCACCCAGAAAACATGGAATGGTAGGATGTGGGTGGGAAAATTCCGCTGGGCAACATGCTGTGCTATTGATAGCAACATAAAAATTGAATTTGAAGCATATTTTATTTAATGCATTTCCATATATGCTCAAGCATATAGAATGCCGTCCCTTAATTCTTGTTTCTCTTTCAAGGATTTGGAGGACAAGCATGCACTAAGAAAGCCATTTTTTTAATTCCCATATTAGAGAGTATAGGACTGAAGTTGAGGGGGGAAATTATTTGTCTAATAGATACTGCATGGAGGCCTATTTAGAAAAAGGGCCAAATACTCTCCATGATTTGTCATGATTTGGGCTGAAAGTAATGCTTGGACAGCCCAATCCTATCCTGTGCTGGCCAGTTGGCTCAGAGGGGGTGCCTTGGTGGTGGTGCTGCCCTTACGGGCTTCACAGGCACACTGCCTGGGGGAGGGATTTGCCCTCTGCCGCTGGGCCTGCACAGTATCCCATACAAGAGTGGTGGCTGCAGCGCAACTCCAAGTATGGGGACTTAGGTGGCTGTAAATGCTCCAGCCACCGCACCACTTAGATCTGCAGCCGCGAAATTGGTGGCACAGATCTGAGCAGCCTGGTGTAACACTCGAGATGGACATTAGGATCCGGCCTAAGTTACAGAGGCCAGTCCCACCCCTCTCCCAGGCCTGGTTTGCGCACAGCCTTCCTTCCTTCATCCCAATCTGCCCTCCTTCTGCCAGCTGAATTTGGCCGGGGCAACCTTACCTGGTCCTGGCAGTGCAGGGCCTGGATTTGGCCTCACTGAGGGCGCAATCCTATACTGCGCTGGGTTAGCAAGGCCAGCCGGCCTGTGCCAAACCCAGCACAGAATAGGCGAGGCTGGAGCCTCCCAGCGGCAAGGGCACATTCGCGCCCTTACCGTTGGGGAGGCTCCAGCCTCCCCATGGGCTCCTCGGATCTGCGCCTGCTAAACAGCAGGAGGAGAGCCAAGGAGGCCGTGCAGCCCCCCCCCAATGGGTATAGGATTCGGCCAAATCCCGGACCCCCCCACCCACCCCCCACCAATCCCGTGTTTCAGCCAACGCAACGGAGGCGCAGCGCAGGCAGAACAAGACCAGCGCTGCCTGCAGCGCCAGTCCCCTTGTCTTGCGGCGGCGCGGGGGTACAAATCGGCGGTCCCCCGTCGGTGCCAAGTGCGTAGTTCCTAAGATTTCGCAGTGAGTCAGCGCACATTCATGCACTGGCTCAGCTTCCTCCAGAATAATCCCAGACACACCTTACGGCACACTTGTGACTCTTGCAGGCTGACGTAAGGTCCAGGAAGGGTTGTGCTCTCAGTGGGGGATGATTTAACTGAGGTGGCAATCCTGAACACACTAAGCGCCGCTGAACGCAATGGAACCACTGCAGCAAAATGGTTTTCAAGGTAAGTATATTACACACTACACTTACACTTATACCTTTTATTTGGCATATAAAACTAAAATCACAGATAAAAAGCTGGCAATTACAAGCAGATACAGAATTTCTAACAAATCCACTGAATCACACATTGACAATTTCCTCTCCGCCGGTTCGCCGTCTATTATCTTTTACTATCTGAGCAATGAACAAGGCAAGCTGGTAGATAGATATTGAATCCTTAGCTGCAAATAGGGACTTCATGCTCTCAAAATCCTCCTTCAGACAATACAAAGACATAAGAGGTTTTAGAAGTTTTTCCCTACTCCTAAGGTGTAAAGGGCAATGGAAGAAGAGGTGTTCCAATGATTCAACTTCTCCCTCACTGCATGGGCAGAATCTTTCTGGAAAAGGGATACCATTGAATCTACCCCACAACATTCTATTTATTTAAGTATATTAAATAAATAGAAATTCACGATAATTGAAGTAGCAACTGATTAATGTAAAAAAAAAAGAGCTAAGTGTCTCCTGGCATTTTCAGTTTTCATCTGCAGCTGGTCAAAGTGGTCCAGGTGCACTTTTCATGCTCATGAGAATCAGTGACTGCTTTGGGCTCAGCCCTTCTGAAAATATCTATCGCACCCCCCACAAGAGGCTCTACAAGTGCAATTGCAGGACCACTAACAAGCACCTTCTTTTGAGAAAGAACCACAGTGGAAGGTGGCTGCTGTCGCCCTCATCGGCGTGGTCAGCTGAGCTTAAACTGTCCTTTGGATCTCTCAAAGGCAGGACCAGCAATGGATGATAACGGTTTCTCCGCAAAGATTCCTTAGCTTAAGACTTGAAAGCACTTCAGTCAGGTTTTGTCAGATAGCCCAGGTTTACTAAAATGCGAGGAGGAAAAATGGGATGGCAGAACTGAAAACTGGAGAGTGGAGGTTTCCAGCAGGTGGGAAACTTGAAGACATGCTGTAGCTAAATGCCTTCCAGCTTTGAGGGGCAACTCACAGCCAATCCTAGGGTACAGGGTCTCATGATTTGCCACCATAAGTCCCAGAACAATGGTGCGAAAGTTGATCTGTTGTTCTGGGCATGCTGGCACAAATTTCCAGAAACCATGCATGGCTACCAACAACCCACAGAACCTTCTCCACCCTCTGGATTAGATGGGTCAACAACGGGTGGTTTGGGGAAGGAACGGGGCATGGGCCTGGTGGGATGGAAAGGCTTTGTATTTATTTTCACAAGTGTTTATTTCCTACATTCTGGGTCCAAGCTAGGTATTGCAAACAACAGGTTTCCGGGCTGAAAGAAGTCCGGGCTTCGCCTAACGGCTGCATCCAAAGATTCTGTGCAGCTCAACATGGGGCATACGGTTCTTTGAGCACTTCCAGGACCTAAAGCTGGAGCAGCCGAAGAGATAACAGATCCAAAACTGCAAATTGAAATGTATCAAATGGTTTATTGATTTAGATAAAAGATCACAGGGCAGGCGGGATTATGGAGCCTGTAACGACACTAAATAATGAAATTGACAAAGCAACCAACCAGAAATCATAAAATGTGACAAATGAAGACCATGACTGAGCAAAGGGTGAGTATTGAAATATTAAATGTAAAGGTGTTTAGTTGTGCTGCAATGTTAATTATTCAAAACACCGTAACTAAAGAAGACGAGCAGCCCAATCCTAGCCCCTGCTGGAACAGCCAGACCAGCCAGCCTGCGCTGTGTCCAGCATGGGTTAGGGGTCAGCTGCCGCTTGCTGCAGGTTGAGGGGAATTAATTCCCCTTACCTGTCAGCAAGCAGCAGCCTCCCCAATAGGGAGAAATCGCTGCCACAAATCCAAGCAATGCAGGGAGGGCCGACCAGGCTGGGAACGTGGATAAGATATGGCTTAGGTTGCCCAGGCCAGTCCCAATCCCCTCCCTGGGCTGGGACACCCACGGGACCCCCCTCTCCAGCCCATTCTGCCTCCCACTGCCATCCCCCAGCCAGCCCTTCGCCACTTAACCTGGGGTGGCGCGCAGGCCAGCCTGCTTGCACCAGCCACATTGGCGACACTCCAAGGCCATCGCAAGGGACAAATGCCAGCTTAACGGACAGGATTGTGCTGGAAGACGAGCAAAAGCCTCCCTAAGCATTTCTTGTCATTTACTTAAA
This sequence comes from Lerista edwardsae, assembly GCA_029204185.1. NCBI lineage: Eukaryota > Metazoa > Chordata > Lepidosauria > Squamata > Scincidae > Lerista > Lerista edwardsae. Next base: position 8,634 of record JAJKFI010015845.1, read on the forward strand.
GCCAAACGCTGACTGATTAGTTTCAAATTGCATTTTTAAGCATTACCCCCCCCCACACACACACACAAGTTCAGGCCCTACCAGTGGCGTTGTGAGGGGGGTGGGGGACCGCACCAGGTGACACGCATGGGGGGGGTGACACCACCAGGGACCAAAATTGCTAAAATCGTGGTTTTAAAAGATAATGCCATCATGCTATGTACCATTGGATGTGGAATTTTACCCGGAATTCAGTGAAAAAAATGAGAGTATAATAGCTTTGTTCTATCAAAAGTTATGGCCACAACACTACAACCCCAAAATACAACTTTTAATGTAAAAATCACGAATTTTTTTTTTTGCGCTTTTGCGGAATAATACCGTCATGTTATATACCGTTGGATGCAAAATTTCACAAGGAATTCAATGAAAGAAACCGGAGTGTCTTATCTTTATTCTATCAAAGGCTATGGCTAAGAACCTGAAAAGACAACTTTTTATGTAAAAATCACGATTTTAAAAAAAAAATCATTATGAGTCAGTTCTCATTTCTATGTATCAGAGCTAATACTAGAACTTTTATTTAATTGTGTGAGTGTCATCAAATTGGCCACAAGTTTTTTGTTGGTTACTAATTTATTGGGTGACTTGTCCTATAGTTAAATTAATAAAGTTGCTGTATGGTTTGGAAAGAGGAGATCCATAATGGGGGGGGGGTTTGACATGCTGACCTCCCATCCTGGGTGACGCAATCTTTAGTGATGCCACTGAACATAGTGATATTTATCCCTGAGCAATCCTGTAAGTTTCTCATTTTGACTCCCATCCCCTCCACTGTTAAATTCATAGCTACTTGACTTCCTTGAATCTGTCAAAACTACTTGGTGGAGATAAAGTTCCTCTGGTCTAGAAAATAGATTATTAATCTCAAAATGAGCATTAGTCCACAAACTTGGTGAGGAAAAAGAAAACCATTAAGGCAAAACTGGAAAAAAAAATCTAAGAATTAAATCCATAAGGAATTTATTAAAATGGAAAATAAAAGTATGTTCGTTGTCTCAGAAAGACTAAAGAATTGCCAAATTTAAGAGCAAAAATTACCTTCGAATATGAGGGGAAAAAAACATATGAAAAAGCCTCTTATCCTTTCATGGTTATACAATTTTTATACACTTTATTTTTATACCCAATGTTATACTTAAATTGCATGCCACGTTCAGTTTAAACAGGTATCATTTCTTCCCATATTCTGAGTCTGTAGATTCCAAATCATGTGTTTGTGTGGACAAATTACAGCACACACGACCCATCTTGGATGCAATTTGCCCTTTGTGTAGTCCCCTTTGTTCTAAATATTGGTTGTGCCTGGTTTTCTCCAGGTATGTAATTTGGGACACTAAGGGCTCAGTCCTAACCAACTTTCCAGCACTGGGGTAAGGGCAATGCAGCCCTGAGGTAAGGGAACAAACATTCCTTCACCTTGAGGAGGTCTCCATGACAGCCCCCCCCCCTCCAAATGCAGGATGCAGCACTTGCTCCATTAGCACAGCTACGTCAGTGCTGGAAAGTTAGTTAGGATTGTGCCATTGGGTTCTCAACTGCATTGTGTCAAAATATCAAAAGGTCACTTTCTTACTGATCTTGTTCAAAAAGGAAAATGTGGCCTGTGTTTTCCTCTCTATCCAACCTAGACAGTTGGGCAAACTTCAGCTTCTCATCACCAAGGAAGTTCAAAACCATTCAGCCTGAATAAGCTTCTGGTTTACACATGTCCTCAGGAAACCAGTTACTTTTCCAGGATCAGCCAAACAATGGGAAAAGCCTAAGTATGAGGAAAAGCTCTCACTGTCCTTGCCTTCCATAAGTGCCTTTGCAAAGCACATTTGGACCACTCTCAGGGTCAGGGCGGATGGCTCACGTCTGTGTGCTGGTCTTTCCGAGAGTGGTCCAAATGAGCTTTATGGTGGCCTTTGTGCCAGCCAAACTGCTGGCCTAACTATGCTGGCCTAGCTCCAGGTTAGGATTGTGCCCTCAGTGTTGGAGGGAGGCCTCACAACTCAGGAATGAACAGGCAGTGGATAAATGAAGCTGACCTTACCTTGCTGGAATCCTGGAAAGATGATAAGGTCAGTTCCTGTGATTCAGACTGCATGCGAGTATCACTCGGGAGCGTCTGCGCTCCTGGCCAACCCACTGGTTCTATACAAAGCACACCTGGGCCCCTGAATACTCCCTAAGGTCTCCAGAAATACAATTGATGTGCTTAAAGGGTGGGGGGGAATGACACACACACTTGTGTATGTTTTAAACATTAGTTTCATTATTGGGACGTAAAATGTAACAACAATTCTTAAAATTTGATTCGGCTTATATTCAAAACTGCTTGCTGAGGATCTTGTCCTTCCTACTGTAATTTTGTTTGCCCCTAGTGAATTTTTAAATGCCTGTTGTAGCCTGTTCACATAACCAAAATACACCACTCTGTCCATGGAAATGTGAAAGCATTTATCTGAGGTATCTGAGTGTGTGGCTCTGATGAAACTCGCTGATGCTTCACCTGTTTCCCCCATGGGCTGTTCTACCCCCACTTTCAGGCTTCTGCGATGCACTAGTATCAAAAAAAGGTTGTGGGCAGCCCAATCCTAACCCACTCTGGAGCAGCCAGGCCAGCTGACCTGCTCTGTATCCAGAGCAGGTTTGGGGCTGGCCTCCACGACTGCTTGCGCCGACCCAGATGCCCCCTGGAGTGGTGCAGAAGGGCCTTCCGGAATGTTTGCAACACTGCCAGGCCAGCCTAAGCACAAGGGACGTGCACTGGCCTAAATGCCAGGTAGGAGTGTGCCCTGAGGGAGATCCTGGCCAGCCCACCTACTGGGATTGGCATTTGCCAGTCAACTGAGCATTTTTACCTGACCTGGTCAGAGAGCAGGTAGGGATGCCCAGCTGGTCATGCACCATCCAATCAGATGGGCTTATGATATCATCAACACTAAATACCGTCTAAAAAACTAAAAAAAATTTTTTAGATCATGCACTAGGATGCTTAGGTGTGTTGCCCCGATTGGTCAATAAAAGCGGCACTCACCGGGGGAGTGTAGGAACCAGACTCCAGGAACACTGTGAGTAACTAGGGTGGGAAATCAGCTCTGTTAGGGGTGGTAAGGAAAACCCAGTTTGACCTCAGGGTTTTCATTACATTTCTTTTCAGAGCAAGCTTCCTTGATCATGATCTCTGCTAATGATGATACAATTCCAAAACCTTTACAGATAACTGGAACAAAATGTCGCAGTACAGCAAGGCCGAATGAGTAGCATGCATTGCTCAAGACAGTCGGGGACCACTAAATTTAACCAATAGTGAGGCAGACCCAGGTATCTGAAGGTTTTTGAATCTTATAATGAATGAAATTGTATAGTTTCAACTTCTAAGAAAAGACATTAAAAATCCAGATGTAAAGCCACATTCTATGTAATTTTAAAGTTCTATAACTGTATTTCCTTAGACTGGCCTAAATTTGCCACTCATTTTTTTTCCTCCCTCAAATGTGTGTAAGAGAATATTTATTTAGCTGGTTCCTGCTTTGGTTGCTTGGGTCGTCAGGGCGCTTGGCAGAGTCCTCGGAGGCTTGGCGGGACCTAAGTGGTCCCATGGCAGGCAGGAGCCGTTGGTGGTCATTGGCATTCAGCAACAGAAGGCAGCAACAGGGAGAAAGTCCGAGTGGCAGAGTCAAGGCAGGCACAGGATCTGCCAGACCCTGGACAGCTCCAAGGGGCAGCAGGCAACTTGTTCCCTAGAACTAGAACAGCAGTTCTCAAATATTTTGGTCTCCAGAGCCCTTTACACTCCTAAACAGAGTTGTGAGGAGCCCATCCGGCGCATATGCAGAGTGCCAAGGAGCCCCAGTATACCGCATGCACAGAGTGGCACAGCACCAAGCAGATGGTGTCCAATTACGATGTGTTTATGGAGCCTCTGAAAGGGTCTCAGGGATCCCCAGGGCTGCTAGGAGCACACTGAGAAATGCTGAACTAGAGAGATCCTGATGGCTACTCTGAGCTCCACCCCTCAATGGATAGTGTACACGGCTTAAAGGGGCCATGTTCTGGCCTGGACGCTTGCTTTCTTATGGCACTCTGCAGTGTAGGTCTGTTAGTGCCTCAGTCAAGGATTTTCAGGAGACCGTGGTGTACTGGGCGGCCAATTAATGGATGCTCTGGAGGGCTTGAGCTGCTCTTGTGCATGATCTGCTTTAAAGCGCAATCCTAATCTGGAGTCACACCAGCAAAATTTGGCCGGCACAAGGGACACCATAACGTATGTTGGGACCACTCTTGGAGTCAGAGTGGCTAGCACACAGACGTGCACCATCCTCCCTGAGAGTGGTCCAAAAGTGCTTGTGCTGGTCAAACGTTGCTGGCCTAACTGTGCCAGGTTAGGATGGCACCCTTAGTAACTACAGAATCATTGTCCAACATCATGTCTTCTTCCACAGGGAGGCCCACGACTACTGCTGTTTAGAGGGACCTTTTGTTTCCCTTGGAGCGTGAGGTCTCTTCCTTGGGGCTGCTATTCAGGGCCGAGGGCCTGACTACTTGTCAAAAGATGACAATTCCTAACACTTTCACGAAAACAGCCTAGTCCAAATGGTTTAGTTCATGACCCGCAATTGCCCAGAATTGTGCAATTGCAACAAAGCAGTAATTTGAGAGACAACATGAAGAAGGTGCTTGCCAGATGAGAAGCACAATGCACATTGATGGGGACAAAGGCACTGACCGTATGATCCCTGGGTGACATGGATGAAAATATGAGCCACTGTGAGGTGGGCGGCATGCTTTTGCTGTGAGTTGCTCTGCTATTTGGGTTGCCTGTGGTCTGTCTAGACTCTAGACTTTTACGCCATTTCTAGCCAACTGTGATATTTGCATGTTTGCTCCCCATCTATAATTCTGGTTAGTGCTTCACGTGGAGCAAACCCCAGCCACAGCTGAGCTCATGTTTGAATTATAACAATGGTTAAATTAAGCTGCGGAGGGGAGGGGGAAAGCTGAACGAGTGATGCGTTCTTTTTCTTTCATGCTCCTTCATGAGGTCACCTTCTTTCTTTTGAGAATGGAATCATTTGTTTGGTTTTCTTTTGGTTTAAATAACCTTTTGTTAAATGTGCAGTCCAGGAATAGAGTTTTACCCCCACGCTTTTTTTCGTGTTTGAGCAGACCTGGGTCTTGAAAGAGGACATCTTTACCAAATAACCTTCAAGGAAGTCTTTTTCTGGCCATGCCAATTTGAAATATTTATTGCCGGTTGCTGTTGCATGTGACATTTTTGCACATTGTTTTTAGATGCACCACTAAGATTTTTGAAGTGCACACCTAAAAATAGAATGTGTGACTGAGACAAAGGCACTTGTTTATAAGTATTCCCATTAGAAAGTGTGTGCATGGTTAGAGTCAGGATTGGCTGCAGCTCTCTTGTGCACCTGCCAATCCAGGTACACATGGCAAAGTATGCGTGAAATGGTCCTAAGGTTTTTGAACATGCAAGAAACCTAATTAAGAGCATTCATCCCTCCCGAACTCTCTTTTTCTGCTAAATTATTATGATTGAGCACATACAGGGTACACTCCTATTGAAAACACTGGGACTTCTGAGTAGACATGCATAGGATTTAGAGCGCAGTCCAAACCTGGAGTTAGGCCAGCAAAGTTTGGCCGGCACAAGGGCCACTGTAAAGCGAATTTGGACCACTCTCAGAGTCAGGGAGGATGGTGCATGTCTGTGTGCTGGCCTCTCTGACTCCAAGAGTGGTCCAAACATACTTTACGGTATCCCTTGTGTCGGCCAAACTTTGCTAGCCTAACTATGCCGGCCTAACTCCAGGTTAAGATTGCTGAGTCCTGAGTCGTAAGAGATTTTGTTTTGAAAACTGAAACTCAAGAAAGTTTTCTTCTTTACCATGGAAGTGTGTAGACTGTGATTAACAACCCCAATCTTATGCTTTTCCCTGCCATAGTATGCAGCTGTGCCAAAACAGGCTGTAGTGCATGCTATGGTGGAGGAGGGGGTGATCGGGAGGGGAATGGGAAAATATTTTCCCTTATCCATCCGTAAGCCCCTTGACCACCAGTGGGTCTCCTTGGACCTGCACCAGCAAGTTAGCTAATGCAAATCTAGAGTGACAAAGTGGGTATATTGACTGGCTCTGGAATGGGTAGTATCTGGTGCTTCTGCTGGGTTCCTACCCTCTCACCTCCGACATGCCCCCAGCATGTTCAGCCCTGTTCAGCCCACTCTGCTGAATTACTGGCATCGGAGGGGCTCCTTTTCACCACTCATGGGCCTCTCCCTGCTATCTGTGATGGCAGCCCCGAGTATGTGGCCCCTTGTGTTTCCAAGCAGCTTTCACGATGCTGTAAATCAGTGGTTCTCAAACATTTTAGCACCGGGACCCCCTTTTTTGAATGACCATCTGTCCAGGATCCACCAGAAGTGATGTCATGTCCAGAAGTGCCATCATTGTGATGCCAGAGCCTGCTGCTTTCCTAAGAATGAAGCCAGAAGTTGGGTTATTTCTCAGCCGTTTTCCAATAGCAAAGTGAATCAAAGAAGAAAAAAGCCAGTTTACAACCTTGACACAAGCAAAATAATCACACAGCCCCTCCCCCTTTCCAGTGTGTCCACTTCCCCTATTTTCAAAGATAGTGCGCTAAGTGCTTCACAATCCACCTGAAATTGTCTCGTGATCTGCCTAGTGGGTCCTGCCCTGCAGTTTGAGAAGCACTGCTGTAAGGCATGTACTGCTGCTGGAATGCTCGTTCCAGTGGTGGTGTGGTTCCAGAGGATTGGCTAATACAGAAAAGTCTAGAGGAAGGCAAAGTGCGTATGAATTATTTTAGCACATTAGTGTATTGCATTGTATTGCTATATACACCATTGTTCATTTTGTATTTGGAATTAAAAAAACCTAGATCCAAATAAATAGTTCAATGAAGGAAACAGTGTTTTTACTTTAAATCAATTGGCACTGTTAATTTAAGTTGCTGCTTTACTTCCCTGCGCTGGACACTACCAAGCGCACCATTAACTCCCCAGATAAATGCCTGTGCCAGTGTGGTCCAGCCTGACTGTTACATGAGAGCAAAAAGGTCAAGACGAAAGAGAGAAAGCATCGACGTGGTAGGGAAAAAAAGATACAGACCTGGTGAGTCTATCAAATGGGGTTTTTGTTTCGTTTGCTTTGTGTGGATTTCCAGATGTTAGCAATATGCTTAAGCAACAAACAACACTGATTTTGCCAAAGACCAGATGTGAAATACTGGATGTTCTACCCTCTATTGGGAATACTCACAGGAAGGTTCATTACTATAAAACAAATGTGCAGTCTTGGGTCATAGTGAAACAGTGGTTCAGAAAAAGGGAAAAGAAACGACATTACTTCTCAGCATCTGACTGCGCAACTGGGAGCATAATCGACATCAAACACAGTCCAAGCTTTATTTATTTATTTATTTATTTATTTATTTATTTATTTATTTATTGTGTGAATTTATAGCCCACTTTTCCAGTGAAAAACTGCACAAGGTGGCTTACAATAGAATCAGACATAATACGACCCAAACATCACCACCAGCACCATAATCTTCCTTTGGATGCATCAGAAAAGTCTATTTTCAGACGGTATTTTTTAAAGCTTGCTTAACAAAACAAACCGTCAAAGAGTCAAACATTGCAAAACAGACATTCACACTTTCCCATGTTGAATTCAAACTATGTACTTATTTACAGTATATTTTTGATGCTAATTTAGGCACAATACTGAAAAGCCACACTGTGATATCTCCTTTTTTGGCCCTTCTGCATCATCTCTTTCACCAGCCTCCCAATAGCATTAAACACTATTTAAATACCATTAATTGATTAAAGACCATTTGAGAAATGCCTCCACTAATTTGGTGGATCCATGCAGCAAAAGCAGAGTGCTGTCTGAAACAGCACTATAGGAGATATTGCACTGTAGGAATTATCATTGAGAGAGAGCAGGAAGCTGGTGCTGATTGGCCAGAATTCACTGCTTTCATTGGCTGCAGTAACAGTCAATTGCTACAATCCTGACGAGACAATTTGGATAAGGTGTGACCACCAACCATCAGTCAAAGAACAAATCCAATAATGCAGACTGCAATGGTTTAGCCATGCCTGCAGAACGAATACCAGTTGGCTGCCACTCAAGCTTCTCTGGGAAAAGCAACCCCCATATTTGAGGGTTCAATGGGCAGCACCAAAGAAAACATGGATCAAACACATTGAGGAAGATCTAAGGAACCAGGAATTGACCATCAACAAGGCTAGAAATATCGCCAACCATCGCAAATTGTAGAAGCGTGCCACGAAGGATCCACGGATCCCAGCAGCATACTGGTTTTGAAGACAACCTGCTCCCCAAGTGCCAGACAAGGACTAAGAAGAACTGTCTATCAATTGGGATCAACAAGCACTGTAATGAAATAATGTTAAAGGCAGTGACATTATTGGTGGTCTTACTGTACTTGCTATCAAATGCTATAATCATATGCTATGTGTCATTGCATCCGCTTAGCTGACCTGAAAATGCATTGTGCTGACCCAGTGCTAATCAGTGGCGGCAACAACACACTTTTATTCTTTTATTCTATCAAAAGAAATAGAACGGAATGGTGTGGTGTGGACACATGTTCTTGGGGGAAAAAATGGACAAGAATGAGTTGGATGGGTGATTACAAAAATATTCAACCATTCAGTATAGCATATTTTAGTGAATGTTTATCATCAACATTTATAGAGGGGAATTTCAAGAACATTCCAGAGAGCAATTTTGTTCCTGCTGTAGTTGGAAAGCAGAGGGGGGGGGGAGTTTGATAAGCCAATAGGATAAGATGTATTTGCCCCAGACCAGATAAGGAGTTCATGATACAGGCTTCTGCATCTTGAGTTGCTTGCCAGACTAGGAAACAGTCATAAATCAGATGCACTTCCCAATGCAGCTGTTCTCCATCCATGTTGCAATGTACTACTTTCAATGGGACAGCCATTCAGACGCAAATGTAAATCCAACTGCGCAGCCTCCTTCCGGCACAACTAAAGTAGTCCCCTGTGCAAAGCACTGAGTCGTTACTGACTCATGGGGGCGACATCACATTGCAACGTTTACTGGACAGACTTAGTTGTATTGGGTGGTTTGTCATCTCCTTCCCCAGTCATATTTACCTTACCCCAGTATTCTGAGTATTTATTTTACTGACCTTGGAAGGATGGAAGGCAGGCAGGCAGGCAGTGCAATCCAAGCAGCACCCCCATGTCGGCGCAACAGCAACAGGACCGGCACTGCAGACAGCGCCGGTCCTGTTGCACCAGGCCGCCCCAAGCCTCCCTTGGGTCGGCCGAAGCCAGCTGGCCCAAGGGAGGCTCTTTGTCTGGACGGGACTGGGATTGGCAGGGGGAGGGTGGTTCTGGGCAGGGGGAGGGCAGGACGTGGGCGGGCTCTGGATTTGGCCATAAGGCTGAATCCTAAGCCTGTCCAGGAGTCCGCGCGGCCCTGAGTCGGGCCATGTGATCTCCTCGGCTCTATGCCTGCTAAACAGCTGAGGAGCACATTGGGGAGGCTCGAGCCTCCCTTACGGTATGGGTGCGAATGTGCCCTTGCCACGGGGAGGCTCCAGTCTCCCCAACGCAGCGTTGGATATGGCGCTGGTTGGCTGGCCGGCCTCACCATTCCGGCGCTGTTTTGGATTGTGCCCTGAGTCTGGTGGCTAAATACCATTTCTACTGTATGTGCGAACAGAGTTTGAAGAGGGAGACGGGCCATGAACCGATACGGAATGAAGCACCCCTAAGTCCATTTCTTTCAATGGCCATAAGAAGCCAAATTCATTGCTAGCTTATGATCTTGCAGCATTGTGTTGCAATACGGCATGCCCCCCTATCCACTAGGGTTCCGTTTGGGGCTGCCCCACACCCCATGGATACCTGAATTTACTGTTCCCCTATTTTTAATAGGTGTCTTAGTATCCATGGTATCTGTGGATAACTGAAACAGTGGATACCAAATCACACTGGGGCATACCTGTATTTGCATCCAATTATCTTCTGGCCCAGCAGACCAGGTGGACATGCTCAGCCCTTGATGGAAGCCTTCAGTGGGATAGACAGAAGATTACAGGGCAATTGTACCCCCCTGGAATGTGCAGTATCCCTTGAACCTTTTCTGTATAAGTGCTAGTGGTGTATTGGCTTGCCCTGCGCAGGCTAAGATTTCCATGTCTATCTTGCCTGTGGGTTTCTAGAGTACATTGGAAGAAAAACCACATCTTGGCTGTGAAGAGATTTTAAGCCAAAGGTAACCAACCAGTAAAAACAGCATCAGTGGGAAGCATCTCTGAGTGAGAGGAAAAAAAGGCTTACTTTCTCCTGACCTCGCAGCACTTCCATCAGAGACTTTAGCTGGTGCTCTCCCACCTCTCAGCCAACTCCCAGCCAACCGCAGTTCCATCCAATGCTTATAGCCCCAATTCCTGAAGGCAGGAGACTACACAGGTTTCCCTGGGCCCTTCTTCATTTCTGAGTAGTTCCCTCAGGGTCCACACTGGCTCCTGGCCCAATGCTGAGGTGGCCCCTCGGCCTAGCATTCCAGTTCATGACAGCGCCTTCCTACCCAACTCTGCCACTAGGAAACGGCTTGAAATGAAAACATGCAGTCATCACCCAGAATGCACATCTTGGCCCTAAGCCGCTCCGTATCGTTCCGGCAGGCCTGTGTTTGAAACATAATGTCCATGTTTTTTTATTCCTATGATGTACCACCCTACACACAGCCCTGCGAAATTCTTGGCCCACAGCACAGAAAAACCATCTGCGTTTCATTGAACAGTGCAAGAATATGGTAATTAAGACACTTTTGTGGAGCCAGGGTTGGGAAAGCTAAAAATAAAATCGCTTTCTGCAGGATACCTCTGAGTGTCGTTCAGGTTTCTCCCACTGCCCCCATTTTGTCATGCCAGTGCCTTCAGGCCACCCTCCGCCACATACACGCTGCTCCTCCCCCCTTCCCCTCAGAAAACTAGTCCATGCCAGACGAAACAACAACTCTCCATGTCAAGGCTTTGGGGAGTAAAATCTGGAGTATGCCCTGGATCACAAAGCAGGTATGCTTTTAAACATACATCAAATGTGATTACAGCATTGAAGAAATGAGGAATGAAATTGCACACACGACGCACACCCGGATACCCAATACATCAAGGCACATGCATTTCAGTCAGTATAGAAGCTGGGCAGTTTGCCTGGGCAGTTTGCTTTCCAGTTTGCCTGGAAAGCAGCTGCCCAGTAAGTTTGTTTACGGAGAAATGCTCATTGAAGGGGTAAGCCTATGTCTGGGCTATACAAGTCAGACCAAAGGTGGGTATTCACATGACTGAAAACTCCTGTAGACATCAACCTACTGCAGGTGTGCCACAGGATCCACTGATTTGGAATTCATGGTTTCAGTTACCCATGAATATGATGGATACTGGGATGCCTAATATGTAATACGGTCCAAAGAAAGTGACATGTAGGCTGCAATCCTATACATAACACACTTAAAGTTGGATTAAGTTCCAGGAACTCAATGAGGCTGAGTAGGCATGCATAGAATTGCGCTGGAAATATGTCCTTTGACCTTGCATGTGTGTTTATGTTAATGTAGACAGCAACCATGGGGAGCCCCAATCCAGAGTGGGACTATGGCCAAAGGGTCCTGATGCAGCCTTGATCCACAGTAGTGGATCTGGGGCCAATGGGAGCTTCCCTTCCTGGATAAATGGCACCTGTAAGGGGCACTGATCCAGATGTCACAATTTATACCCATTGTGTTTCTTTTCTTCCTGTTATATGTCGTGATTCATTTGAAAGTTGTTTCATAGTTGCAGCATATAATATGATGCTCAACATGGGAATGATAGTCCCTAGAAAAAGTCCAATTTCATAAGAACGATCGGGTAGGTGTGCATTTTCCAGGCCTCTCAAACAGTCATAGTTTCCACACTCAGTGAGGCTGACCTTCAATTTGGGTGGTGGGGTGGTGGTGGTGGAGGAGCTTTTGAAACACTTTCCCTTTGCTGTGCAGCTAATATGTTGCACAAGGAAGCTACTTGTTTGGATCAGAAGAACCATTAGGAGAGGCAGAGGGAGAAAGTCCGTTTTGTCCAAGTCATGGTCCTGATCTGGATTAGACCTGCTCTGCAGCAGCAATCTTTGACATGAAAAAAGCAAGCACATAAATGGTAGTTTGCCTTATTCTTGTGGCACTGGCTGGACCATTCTCTTGGTTGGAGACGAGAGTGGGGATTTGTAAAATGCTGGCAGCTGTCACATTGACATCAATGGCTCCCCAAAACAATCATGTTTCCCTTCTTGCCCTGTGCGGTGAGAATGAAAGGTCACAAGGTCTTCAATCACCACTTGTCTTCACTTTCCTCTTAGCTTTTGGTACTTCCTCTCCCACCTACACCAGCAAAGAATTTCATGCAAAGGAGGCAGAGAGGCAATTTGTAGAGATGTAGGATAATATACATCCTATAATATACATTATAGGAACATGGTGGCGCTGCGGGTTAAACCGCTGAGCTGTTGACCGGAAGGTTGTCAGTTCCGAGACCATGCGATGGAGCGAGCTCCCGTTGCTTGTCCCAGCTCCTGCCAACCTAGCAGTTCGAAAGCACCTAAAAATGACAGTAGATAAATAGGGACCACTTGGGGGGGGGAAGGTAACGGTGTTCTGTGAGCCTTGGCGTATAGTCAATCAATCAATCAATCAATCAACAGGTACTTATATACCACTTTTCAACACAAAGTTCACAAAGCGGTTTACAGGCAAATAGTAATAATAATAAAGTTAAATGGCTCCCTGTCCCAAAAGGCTCACAATCTAAAAAAAAAAAGGCAGATCACCAGCAACAGCCACTAGAAAGCACAGGGGTGAAGAGGGACAATTACTCTCCCTTGCTAAACATAAGAGGAACATCAACATGCTGGCCCCATGACCACGGAAGCTTGTCCTCAGACAAACGCCAGCTCTAAAGGCTTAGAAATGGAGATGAGCATCGCCCCCTATAGTCGGTCACGACTAGACCATTCGGTCGTGAGGAAACATTTACCTTTTAGGATAATAATACACATTGAATTATGTACATGTTATGTACCATGTTATGTACAAATTGTATTAATACTGTAGCTTGACTGATTCCTGGACAATTGGTTCTCCCCCCCCCACCCCGCCATGGCCTAATGAGTTGTGTTGAGTCCTGCCCTGTTTAAAATGGTGTGTGTGTGTGTGTGTGTGTGTGTGTGTGTGTGTGTGTGTGTGTTCATGCTTTAATGTAAAAATTAACGTTGTAATGCTTTTTTTATGTTTTTACTTATTGTTGTTTTATATTGTACTTTTATTATGTAACTCTGTAAACTGCCTTGGGCATTTGCTTCAGCATATGGAAGGGTGGGTTATAAATTCTAACAACAGCAACAACGATGATGATGATCATGATGTGCCATAGGATTGTGGTTAAACCTCATTTTAGACAGAGATTCATCCACACACTAAAGTATGGCATATTGCTCAAGTGTACGCAATCGGAATATGGCCATTGCAATACTGTTTGGTTGGAAATAATCCAAAAGCCAATGTTTTTCCCTTAAAAGACGTTTGCAGACCACACCTTGAATGAATGGAGGGATGCTCATGCTAAGCTTCTCTCACTTGGAAGCTTAGTCACCCTTCTAAACCTTGCATCTCTCTTTGATAAGTGATAACTACAAGAAAGGAAGAAAAACACAATCTTTACGTGTGCTGTTAAGTTGGGAGGTGGTGGAGAGAAACACAGTGGTATGTCTGGCCTATTCTTTGTTTTTTAACCACGAAGAGTTCATGGTTTTGTCTCTCCCAAATCCTGAGTCATCTCAAACTCCGGGTACTGTGCTCAGCTAAAATAATTTGGCATGCTGATGGGAAAAGAGGTCTGGACAATCTAATGAGCTGGCCAAGAGACTAGGTAAGCAAATGAAAAAAAGCTACATAGTGCCCCAATGTCTGCAACTCACAGTGACATAAATGTTCCCTAGCCAGCTATAATGTAACGTAAAGGCTGCTGTCAGACGACATCTTCATCCCATGGTGTTTACAATCATCATAAAGATTTTTGACACATCTGGGCAGTTTTCCCAACATTTTAAAAAGCAGTTTACATTGTGATAGGTCTCGAAGTGTGTGTTGGTGGGGGAGAACTGTGGGTCTTATTTTCCACTTTACGACTGCAGTTATGGTGACATGCAATTTCAGAACATACACTTTCCATTTTAGACACCAGCACACTTCCAATCCTTTATCATTCAAACAATCACAGACTACTCAGTAGATTCTCACACCTGGCAGTCACTTTTGGTGTCTTCTTTAAGACTGAGGTGTAAATAAAACAACAACCGTTCTTTAGAGGCTGAGCATTCCAGTATTGTTTTGTACTGCCCCAGTGCAGAACCAGCCAGCTAATTCTTCAGGAATATACTACACACACACACACACACACAGAGAGAGAGAGAGAGAGAGAGAGAGAGAGAGAGAGAGAGAGAG
>JAJKFI010015846.1:0-29891 GCA_029204185.1 Lerista edwardsae
CAGCTCTTCCCGTGTGAAATTGCCTGCTTTCATTACACTATCGGAAAGGGAGTAAAGCTAGTTGCCCTAACAAGCTTGGGAAGCTGACCAGCTCAAGGACTCACAGGTGTCTATCTGATCTGGAGAAGCAGAGACGGAATGCCAGTTTCAACCAGTTCTGGACTGTGAGATGTGAAACTGCAACAGATTGGGCCCTGATTTTTGCAATTAGAAAATGCAGATGTTATTATGTATCTGTTTTATGCTGGGTGTAGAATTTGCCTTCCTTTCTTGGAGATATTGAGATAAGGTTGTTCATCTCTGATGTAAAAAATTTGGTATTTGGGTGGGGCCCGGGAGGGGGGACATTATTGAATTGAGATAGAGGAGCCAAGCAGGTAAGCATGCATGATAGGGGTTCCTGTTCATGTGACACAGGGTGCAATCCTAAACTGAGTTAGGCCGACATAAACTAAGCCAGCAAAGTTTGGCCAGCACAAGGGCCATCATAAAGTGTGTTTGGACTACTCTCGGAGTCAGTCATCTGTGTGCTGGCCTCTCTGACTCCAAGAGTGGGCTAAACACACTTTGTGCTGGCCAAACTTTGCTGGCTTAGTTTATGCTAGCCTAACTCCAGTTTAGGTTTGCGCTCACAATCACCTTCTTTGTCTTCCAATCCTTAGCAATCCCATTGCTCAGCTGAGCTTGTGTAGGTAGGTAGAGATTTGCTGCATACATGCATGTTACAGTCTCACTTGTAGTAGCAATATGTGAAATGACACTCTAGGGGCAAACTTGTCTATATGTTGCCTTAGTATGTGTATGCGGACATGCACATCAGTGAAAATGCTACTTCTAGATTTTACAGAAAGAAAATCTTGCTTGACTCAAGAACTTCTGGCAGTCAGTAGAGTGTGAGATACAAGAACCTGTATCTTGTATCAGATGAGCCCTTGATGTGATTCAGCAGGGCTCTTATGTTTATATTGTGGAGTCCAAGCACTTCAAGGCAGGGCAGCAGGGACGAACGGAGCCCTGAGTGCGCCCATGGCAGGGCGACGGAACTGCGCCCCCAGCACGTCGCCCCGCCCCCATGCGTCACCCAGCCACGCCTCCCTGCGCCTGGAATAGCTCCATTTTGGAGCGAAACGGACACCAGGGAGGGCAGGTGGGGCAAATAATGCGGGTTAGCTTGCGCAATGGTGCCCCGCCGCTGCTGGCGCCCATGGTTCGCACCACCCCAGGCTATGCAGGGCAGGGTCAAAGAACTCATGTAAGGGCCTTGGGTAGTCCATTGAGATTTTTGTCTTTGAACTTCTGACCTTGCTTCAAGAGTTCCTTTCTGCTCAATCTTATGGTGCAGGATCTGTTGGAGCTGCTGCTGTTTGAAGAGAAAAAAAAGTCTAAGCCCCTGGTGCTCATAGAACTAGTTCTATGGTTTGAGGATCTTGGCCACTCTGTATGTTGTAACTCCATGATTGCACCCCACAAGTGGATAATTTTATACATCATGAAACCTGTAGACTTCCGTACAACTATGACACTTGATACAGGTGTGTTGGGCAGGCCATGGTCAGGTGTTCTGGAGGAAGGTAAGGTGAATTGGTCCCATTGCGATCACATATCATATACATTGCTGAAGATCTGTCCAGGGCTTAGCCCTGCTAAGCAGAATCCTGATTGCTTTGCCTAAACCAGTTCCCTGTAGTTTTGCCAGCATTGTCCTGTATCAGTGTTATTCAAACTGTGGGTCCGGACCCCCACTTGGTGGGTTGTGAGCTTAGGAGCAGCCATCTTGGAAAGTGCAGACTTCACTCTTGTTGTATTCCTTTTGTGAGTGTTAACAATTTGAATTGTCAAGTGAGGGTTTTTTAAGATTTTGTTTTTAGTTCACCGCTTTTATATCATATTTTGTCCTCATCTTGCTTTCAGTCAGGGATGTTTCATGGTTGTACAATTGCTGCAATCCAAGAATGCCAATTTGCATTTCAGGAGTGTGTCATTTTATTGTGTTAAAATCAGTGGCGTTATTCACCTGGTATGCTGGGCGGGACTTACCTTTGAGTGGCAGTCCGCCGTTGCGTCACGCCACGTTCCGCAGCGTTCCCTCCCGCCCTGGTGGGCAGGAAAGTGGCGGAACACGGCGTGACGCAACGCTCAAAGGTAAGTCCCGCCCAGCGTACTGGGTGAATAACGCCACTGGTTACAATGATAGCATTTCCTGCTTGATGCTGTCACTTCCGGCTATGATATCACTTCTGGTGGGTCCTGACGTGAGTGCAATTCTAAAAAGTGGGTACCAGTCTAAAAAGTTTCCACTTGGGAAACTGGGACCAGTCTAAAATACCACTGTCCTATATGAATAAAATATTTGTAAATAGATTTTTACATTTTTACATTTTACAACCTATTTATGCACATTTCCGACTTTATGAAAGTTGTATAGATCCTGTCCAACTTCAGTTGTAGAATATTTGTTAGCTACCTCTTCACCATCAGTGATTTTAGTTTAGAACAGAAACTTTTGTGCAAATCGGTTCCAGCGCTATGTTACTGGTAGTTCAAGGAATGGGCACAGAGGGCTCTGCAGGAGCTTGGATGCTAAATTGCATTTTCCATCTTGAATTAAAATTGAAGGTGCCTAGCTGCTTTTTATTAAGTTGCTTTCTGCCCTGTAGATCCGCTTTGCATCCAAGATTTTCTTGAGGTCTCCCTATGCCTCACAAAAATGTATAGCTTCTAAAAAGAGAAACAAGACAAATATTTTCCCATATGTATAGTTCTGCCTGGTGCTTCCAACACACGTCCTCTTTTTTTGGTAGGCAAAAGTGCCAGCTTTTTTTTTTTTTTAGAAATGTAACTCCTTTTGGGTGAAGAGAGCACACATCTACTGGGCAAATTCAGTTCTGTAGTTGATTGGTACTGAATACTTAAGTTTCAGAGCAATACTGGAATGGCAGAATAAAATGCATGGTATATTGAACCACATTAAAATGCTCAGGAGAATATTCTTTTTTTTTTTTAAATAACAAATGAATCTTTTATAGTTCACAGTGGCTGGACACATGCCTGAATTGCTGAGTGACTATTGCAAATGCTGAAACCTTATACATAACATATATAATATGTAGACCAGTGGTTCCCAACCTTTTTTTTGGCCATGCCCTACCTAAGCATCTCTAAAATCCTGATGCCTTCCCGTGACATATAATTCTTATTATTCAAAAAAGTGAACTCGTATTCATGTGGAGGAAGCCTAAAAAGCCATTAACTTGGTTTAAACAAGGTTCCAAAGAACATGGCATCCATGAAAGAGAAAAATAAAAGATGGTGCGGAAAGAGGGAAATTAAAAAAAAAATTCTTAGCTTAATTTATGAATAATAAGATATAAGAACAATTATAGCTCATTCTCAAATTGCCCCCCTTAAAAACCAAATTGCCCCCCCTGTGGGGTGTGTGCCCCACGCTGGGAACCACTGACGTAGATGGGATTTAGCTTTACATTAATCATTTTCCTATTGAATATATATTAAAGGTAAAGGTTTCCCCATGACCGAATGGTCTAGTCGTGACCGACTGTAGGGGGTGGTGCTCATCTCCGTTTCAAAGCCTGTAGAGCTGGCCTTTTGTCCGAGGACAAGCTTCCGTGGTCATATGGCCAGCATGACTTTACGCTGTAGTGCACGGAACGCCGTTACCTTCCCACCGAAGTGGTCCCTATTTATCTCCTTGCATTTAGGTGCTTTTGAACTGCTAGGTTGGCAGGAGCTGGGACAAGCAATGGGAGCAGTCTTGAACTCCCAACCTTCTGGTCGGAAAGCCCAGCAGCAGCAGTTTAACCCACTGCACCACCATGTCCGTGGTGTGGTTCCTGGAATATATATTACCAATACATAATTACGTATTTTCTTCTTGTATCAACAAATGTCTAGCAGTACACTAAACAATGATCTAAAGTGTTTAAAGGTTTTCACTGTGTATGCAGATAAGTTGAGCTGCAAATATTTTATTTTATCACACTTCCAAGTTGTGTTGGCATTACATATTTGGAATCTTATGCTAGAAATTCCCAACAAAGCAAATCATAAGACAGGCAACATGAAGCCATAGGACAGGCAATATGTTTAAAATGAAAACCTTGAGTTCTTGATAATTGCAAATCTTGGTACCTATAGTGCAGGCTATTTCCAATAATCCCCAGATTAGGTCCAATTTAAAGGCTTTGAAGTTTTCAACTGTACTGTATATCGAAGTCCACATCTTGTTCTGCTTATAGTTTTCATTCATTCAACAAAATATTTCTTAGTCAATCTGCTCCTCTTCAAATATTCAAGCTAGAAGTAATGCAATATGGATGCTGTTAATATCCTAATCTTAATTCACACGAATCTGTCTTCCACTCTTATATGTACTGTAGGTGTGTCTGGTGGGACTTCTAAAAGGATCAATAAAGTCTCGGTCAGCTGTGAATTTCCCCCTCCTAAACTTAGGTGATACAAAATGTTTTAGGATTTTACAGCTTCTGTCTACAAAGTAATTTAGCCTCTGACTCATAGATACATTGTGTGTATCTACAATGTGCAAAAATTGGGCAATTGATTGTCTAATTCCAGTGGTGAACTCTGTACTGTGCATCTTTTTTCCCTGTTCATCCTGACTGAATTGCTGTGTTGTCAAGAGCATTTTATCAGAAAAAGGTCAATCCAGCTGTTACAAAGAAGCAGGGAAAGCCCACTTGATTTGTGTTTGGTTTGTCTGTGGTGAGATTTGAAAATCTTGCTGTCAGAGCACAATCCTAACCTGGAGTAAGGCCAGCACAAGTTAGGCCAGCAAAGTTGGCTGGCACCAGGGACACCGTTTGGACCACTCTTGGAATCAGATAGGCCAGCACACAGACGTGCGCCATCCTCCCTGACTCCAATAGTGGTCCAAACATGCTTTACGGTGGCCCTTTGCTGGTCTGACTTGTGCCAGCTTTACTCCAGGTTAGGATTGCTCTCTTAGTGTTACAAAGGAAACATACATATTTTCTTCCTTTTTCGTAATTTATACTGTAATTCTTGCAGGTTACTCTCCCTTGGAACAATGAGAACTAAAATCTTCAAATATGGATGTTAATTCTTGTGAGTTCTTATGGTCTCTTACATCTATACTTGGATATAGTATCCCCCTGGTCTCAGATTCCCTTAGTCTGAGACTTTTTCTTCTGTTAACCACTATTGTCTATGATATTTAATAGGCGATAATGGAAAAAATCCATCACAAATATCCCCAAGGGAATTTGCTACATGCATCTTCCACCCGTCTTGTTGACCATATAAGCCACTGTCCTGAGAACAGCTCGCCGCAACTCCTGTCATGCTGATCAGGAGGATCTAGTTATAAACATGCATTATTTACATTGTTTGTTCAGGACTGGATTTAGAGAAGGCAGAGCAGTCCATGCAGCAAGGGCAAGCATCAAAGTGTTGTCATTGGCTGTCCATTAGTTTGGAAACTTCTTTCGTCTCAAACTGTGCCAAAACAAAGCCTCATTATCTTCTAGAAGTGACATTAGTTGGTTGTATTTGGGCATGCATCTACTGACCAGGGAGAGAGACAGTTGTTTTAACCACAAATTTATGTTTTATTTTTTTCATTGGTCCACAAATGTTTTACTCCCAGTCTGAAGCCTCCAGGGGTTTAATGTGTTTAAAACTATAAATACAGAGCAGTTTCTCTTTGAAGTTAAAAGATTAGGTGACAATCAATAGTAATTACAGGATATGTAGAAACAGACTCTTCCAAACCCCACTCTCCCTTACACCAAAGTGAAAATGCTTTTTGTGCTGCTGAACCATATAATTAAACTCATAGGATCAAACCTTCCAAAGTGATTTACAGCCCAATCCTAACTTGGGCTGGAGCAGGCCAGCTGGCCGGCCTCTGCTGCATCCAAGCCCAAGTTGGAGGTAACAGCAGCTTAGCATGGTAAGCTGCAGGCAGCCCAATAAAGCTGCTCAGATCTGGGCCAGCAAAATCGTATGTGCAAGTCCGAGCATCTTGCAGCGGCCTAAATTGGGGACATGTGGGCTGGGGCCGGGGTGATAATGATGCAGCCTAAAGGCAGCATCCAAACTCCACCCCTCTCCCCGTTCTGCCCCACCTGCTGGAATGCCCTACCCTACCCTTTTTACGCCTACACCCAGCAATGGAATCTGGTAATGAAGATCCGGAACGCTGGGCGGGACTTACGTATGATTGGCTGCCCGTCCGTTCCGTTCCACGGCTGCCCTGGCCTCAGCGGGGCACCTGCTCGCCGGGGACGACGACGGGTGGGGGTGTGCCAGGTGCCTGGGTGAGCAGCGGTGGGGCACACCAACTGGGGGCAGCCCCCCCCGAGGCCAGGGCAGCTGCGGAACAGAACGTACGGGCTGCCAATCACGCATAAGTCCCGCCCAGCGTTCCGGATCTTCATTACCAGATTCCATTGCTGCCTACACCCACCTTCTGCCTTGCCCAGAAAAGCCCCTGAACTTGCCTAACTTGGCAAGCGCAGGGGTGGCTTACTGGCCACCTGCTCAGGCACTGCTGTGTCAATGCAGTTGCCTGTGTTGCTATAGCACTCCTTTATGCTAGGAGAGTCCAGTTATCATGTAGCAGTGACACTCTTTCAGCAGTGACATCTCAGCAGAATTGGCACAAGTTAGGCGGCCTCTGGAGTGGTGAGGATAGGATTGGGCTGTTAATGACATACAAAAGCCCCACTTGATCTGTTGCTCGTTTGGGGCAAATCGTGCCCCTCATAGTCTTCAAAAAGCAGTAGCTAGTGGGTCTGTCTATCACAGGAGGGGAGTCCCCCTATAATCCAAGTACTGACTTTCTCTCAGGGTTTCACTGGAGATGGAGAAATCAAGAGAAAATGTTGAGGCGGAGCAAGGAATGGCAATAAAGAAAAGGACGCTTTGCAGGCTGTCAGTCTGCCACTACTGAATCAGGATGGGTTTACAACTGTAGTGACAGGGCAGTACTGAACAGCATCCATCATCCTACCTGTGTGTGTCTCTGCTCACACTAGCAGGAGTGTATGCATTGACTTTTAAAGTGGAAGACGTACATGTGAATGGTGATAATGCATATTAACTGAAGCAGGGGAAGATTCCAGAGGACCTAACATGCATTTTGTGATTTTGGCCACCGTCTCTTACCCATTACCCTATCCTCATCTGAGAGCCTCAGCCTTTTACAAATAAGCAGGAGAAACAGCCTTTTCAAGAATTCATGTCTTTCAAATGTTCTAGTAGTAAACAAACAAAAGCCACTTGCTGAACAAGGGCAATGACCAACTTGGACTGAGTTTTGTGACACTTGGAAACGTATTTCTTCTTGGCTGGTGTTGGCTTGGTTCTTTTTATCTGTGTGAAATATTAGTTACAGTGGAGTATTATTTTGCAGTCAAGGTTGCTTGCCTCCTTGTCTTGCTGTCTGAACGTAGCAATCTTTATCGCATTTTCTCATATTTCAGCTTTGTCTCCATGTCGGCATTTCCCTGTGTTGTGTGGAGTGTCATCCTCTTTCCCTAACCTTCTTATTGATTTATTAAGGATATGCTAGAAAAGGCAAGTAACTTTATCTGTGGCACAATGTGTAACATCTGTGCAAAAGTGACTTTTCGTTAAAAGACTGGCATGCCTGCAGCTTGGTGGATTCCACTGCTGTGTATCAAAGCGGGCAATCAGTGAAGGTTTCTGTTCGTTTGTTTGTTTTTAACAATACACAAACACTCAAAAAAATCTTTCTATCCCCAGTTTCATTCCCACTTCCCCCTTTTTAAAGAGATGGAGCCCTTTTTGAAGTAACTTTGACTTTTGAAAAACGAATTAGCAGCATGTACTGTATATTGGATTTCTGTTGTAAGAAAGACATGATTTTATATTGGCTATCTTGATGGCTACCTTTGATAATTGATTTAAATTACAGGCTTTTTTGTTTTTTGTCACACATTGGCTTGGGATATGTCATCTAAGTGCAGTGGTGTTCCTACAGAGGGGAAAACATTAAGTATTGCAGGATTCTGAGCTCCTGTGTAACGCGGTCCCTCCCCCTCACCTTCAGAGCCATTCCCAGATCTGAGAGCAAAGCCCTGAGCCAGCTCTCCAAGCCTCAAATGGCTCTGGCGGCAAAGGGGAGGGACCATGTTACACAGGATCTCAGATTCCTGCAACACTTAACATTTTGCCCCCCTTTAGGAATATCACTGTCTAAGTGAAACTGCATTTTAGCAAGGTGCAAGGATGAAAGCACTATACTCTTCAGTTATATGACAGACACCTACAATATCACTGCAATCTCATTTCATTGGCCAGCAAACAAGAAAGATTGTGGTGTCTAAGAGCACAAATGTATGGGCTTCTAATTTCTTTCATCTGACTGGAATTGCTGGGCTTGCTGCCAAAATGTTTGGCACATTCTGGGAAAAGATCACTTCCATTTGCCAAAAACTCCAGAGAGGATTGTAGAACCTGGAAAGGATCCTGCAGTCCAGTCTGGTCTCTGAAATGGCCTCTGTATTAAGGGGACATGTGAACTTGCCGCTTTGGACCATCCGGGGATCTGCATAGGTTGCACTAGTTCTTATCCCGCAAGTTATATTTGGACCACACCAAGAACGCACTGAAAACTGGTGGGCCTGTGGATGAATTCTCCCAAAAGCAGCCATGATAATTCAAGTAGCATGATACCTAGCTATTTTAAATTTCAGATTTAAATATCAACGATGTCTGTGGTTTCTTGATTTGAAAGGATATTGGGTACAATTGCAAAGTCCTAAAGTGGTGGCAGTATTGGACAGAAAACAAGAGGAAAAGAGACCCATGTGGGAATACATACTTCTATCTTTCCTTTTCTCGCTCTTGTTGGTCTGCCTCTTCTCTGTTGTTCCTTGCCTTCTGAGGCCTCCATTCATGTCTCCCTCCCAGCACATCAGCGGAAGTAGCAGTGCTGAAAGAACAGCATTGGGAGAGTCCAGTTATCATGCAGGCTGCTGTTTCAGCAGTGACACCTCAGCAGAATTGGTGCTACTGAAAGGATGGCACACATGATAATTGGGCTCTCCTAGCATCACCTTTTCTGTTCCTGTCAATGCATCACTTCGCAACTCAGCAGCTGATGGTAGTGCTGGGAGAGCCCAACTATCATGCAAGCTTGATAAACAGCTTCCATGGGCTGCATCCAGTTTTATGTTTGACACCCTTGGGCTGCAAGGGTTTTATGTTTGACACCCTTGGGATATCTGTACTGATCATAATTAGGTATCCTTGCATATGGCCTTTTTGGAGGTCCTGTACAACTGGAATATAATATTTAGTTGGTGTAACAATAGAAATTTGTGGGTGATGTTGGAAACAGGAAGGTTTAGATAAGTATGGTGTTCAGTTTCCTTGCTTTCTAGACAAATGGTTAGGCAGTATCAAGGCCAGGAAAATATTTTGCTGCCATAAGGTGCGGTGCCCAACAGTTCCAACAGCATAATTTAGTATTCCTTAAAACCCAATTGCAAGCCTACTTTCAAACCAAAGCACATTTGCCCATCCCAAGATTTCACTCTGAAATAAAGGCAGGCTTAATAGTACCCAAGTGGCATTGGAGAATACAAGGAAACAAATTGCTCTTTGTAAATGTTTTAACGTACAGGATATAGGAAGGTAGTCTATTACTTTAAAAAGGATTAGAATTTTTGCATTCACCAGGTTGCTACATTTACATATTTTGCTGTTATTCTCTCATGATTGGTTAATATAAGTCAACTGTACTAGAATGTTCTGATTTGGGTGCCACATTTTAAAATAAATTGATTTTTTATTGTTGAAGTTGGCTAGCTGATTCATTGCTCTGTCTTGCGGGAATGGCAGTGATTTTTTTTCCTGAGGTTTTTGCTTTCCATTTTGTTTGCCCTATTCTTGTGGTGTATCTGAATATTTCTAATTTGGAGATTTAAGGCCTGGTGGATTGAGCCAGGACTCAGGATATTGTTCTGGAAATTACATACCCATTTTAAACAGCTCAAGTCAATTTTAGCATCCAGCCGACATGGGCCAACACACGCCCTTTTGAGGATCTACTCTAAGGGATGCAGATGTTGCCGGCACAGAATTGGCACATCTGCTTGAAATTTGAAATTGAGACCATTGCAAGCTTAAGACTATTTTCAGGGGCAAGAGAGCTTGAGAACACTTAATATATTCCAAATTGGGTATATCTATTCAGAATTTTTTAAAAACTTCGGCAGCATCACTAATGAGTATCATTTATCGTCCTGATACCCATTTGTTGCCACCAGCACCCTACGAATGTGATTCCTGTTTCTTCTTAACATTCCCGATCTCTGATCAAAGCCCCTGAAATGGTGCTCCATCATTTGATTTTTTGCTGTCGTAGGAGTAGAAGCAAGAGCTGAGATACCCAGTTCACAGCAGTACTGATATTAGATCAAGTATGGAAGAGGGTTCTGGAGTAATACCCAGGCTTGTTTCTTCTGGTTTCTTCTGCTCTTGAACTGGTGAAACATAAAAATAAAGCTATCGTTCTTTAAAATGGGCATGCTTACAAATGTTAACTGCCCAGCTTCCTTGGCACGAACTGAAGGGGCTGCTCTGAGGTCTTTTTGGCATGTTGCTTTTTTAGAATACACTCATTGTAAGTACAAAGTACACACCTGTCATTATTTCATTTACAGTGTAATGGGAACTTGTTGGACTTAGATTAATGGATAGGAATAGAAGGTTGTAGTTTACTTCCCTGTAGCCTTTACAAACACTGCGGTGTCCACAGCTGGTACAGATGCTGTTTAATAGCTTCCTTAAGCAATGCTCAGTATGTGTTGCTGTTTCTTCTGCAGTAGTGTTATGCTTGACTCTGTTTGCTCTAAGGCTGAATTGAATGGGGAGGGCACTTCTCACAAACACTTTCAGTGATGGCAGAAAGGTAGCGCTGGGGCGTGCAGGAAAGCGGCGGAACGCGGCGTGACGCAACGGGAGGACTGCCAATCAAATGTAAGTCCCGCCCAGCATACCGGCTGGATAGCACTACTGGTAGTCACCCTCGGAACTTTTCCATGCTGGTCCAGGAAGCATTTCCTCCTCTAGGAAGTGAAAGCTGGGTAGCACTAGCAACGGGGGGGGGGGACAACCAAGGATCACTGGGCAGGGGGAAGTGATTTTGCTGCCCCTCCCCCGGCATGGCGCACTGGGGCATTTGCAGCCATTGACTCCCCTAGTGGTCTTCTGGTAGCATAAGGCCCTTTATGACTGTTGCAAAGCATGCCATGCCGTTCTGTGCAGCTTGGCCACTGCTGCACGTGGTGAGGGGTTGGTTCTATGCACCAGCAGGCCATCCACATCCCCTGGCACTGGTAAGTCAGCACCGGGTGGGGGGGCAGAAAAGAAGTGGGGAGGGACAGGAATGGCGCAGAGGTTGGTGCGGAGAGGAGGGCAGATCGAGGCTAGGAAGGGGTGCAGTGCTGTTGGTGGCAGTGCTGTTGCCGATACCCTATCCCTGTTCCCTGCTTTAATCCATCTTCCCCGATCCACTTGGACGCGCACCAGCTATATAGCTAGCACAGTTCCAAGTCAACCCATTCAGGTGTCGAGGGCTTATCTCCCAGGCAAGTGAACAAATGTTACCTTACCCAGGGGAGACCTTTGGGACCTGAAACTCCCCTGTGGAATTCCGCATATGCCCCGTTGATACAGATAAATTGCTGGCAGGGATTTAGGATTGGACTGCCCATGTGTGTGAATAGAGTTTAAACAAAGACTGATAAGGATTTTCCTGACATAGAATGAAATGCAAGTACGTACAAGCAGAAATCAAACAGATACCACTAGCAGATGGAAGTTTTCACATTACAAGGAGAAAGGAATTTTACAACCTCATCTCTTTCCCTCAGGGTATGTGACCTGCATGAGCTGGCATGAGCTTGGTAGCAAATAGCTGGCAAGATGGAATTCTCTCCTGCCTGGATAAAATGAACATGGGCAAATGAGCAGTTCCCCATGATTGTAACTGAAGTGGTATCCTCTCATGAGGCTTGAGTCCTGTGCCCTGGTCAGTATTTCTCTCAATTCCATTTCCATCAAATGGAACAAACATTGTAAAGCTGTTGAAAGTTCATTCAATGTACTTTCAAGGAGAACTTGGTCACTTACATGGTACGGTTGATGTAGGATGTAGAGTTGCCAGCTCCTGGAATAAAATAGTTCCAGCACCTGGGCAGGAACATGGGATGATCCCAGAGTGGGTGCAAGATTGAGCTGACCAGAAATCATTTTCTTTTTGGTGGGTCTTGATTGGAATTTCAAAAAATGGAATGTATTGCGCTAAAGTGTGCAGCTTCAAAAAAGACTGGGAGTTGAAGAAATTGGTTTTCTTTTTTCTGGAAACTGATCTGAAAATGAACCCCTCCCCCAGCACAAGACAAGCTGCTTTTTCTGGTCAATTGGCAACCTCAGTCAGGCCATTGTTATGTTTTGATCATCTCCACGGTGAAACAATTTTGTTAGTGGTCAGTTCCTATGGGAGAAGAATTCCTGGGCACCTCCTGAAATGATTTATTCATATAACTACTTACATAAGAATAATAATTTAAAAAAACCTATTACGGATTCCCTTGAGAGTGCACTTAGTGATATTTTCCTACCTAAACATAAATTTGAGCTAGGGTAGTGTTCTGTGAATTAGTAAGCTGGTGAGTTTGGTGACTAAGAGTAGTGGTGAATCAGGAAGAATCTTGTTTCTGTTATGAAACAGAAGGTCAGCCATCTTAGCTTAGCTTCTGCCCTTCCGTATGCAATGTGACAGTAATGCCCCAATAATGGCAAACCAGAAGCCCCATTCGGAAGCGTCTGGGATGCCTTTTGAGGTGTGGGAATGCTATGTGTGACCTTTTTGTGCCTAAGAAGACCTCCTGGATGCACCCTCTCAGATGCAACTGGCACTTCCTGTCTGAGAGGTCCACTGAGGCCCTGCATCAGTGGATATTCAAATCTGCCACTATCACTCCTGAAGATAAAGAGGGCCCACTGTAATTGCTTTATATGCACTCTGCATAGATACTCATTTCTTTACAGTGTCTATGCTGCAAGTCTGAATCTTATGAAAAATCAGTGCCATAGTTAAAATTAACTCTGGTTAATTGTGAAATTGTTCTGTAGACATAGATTACTAAAGATACTTAAAGCAGAAGAAATACATAGTAGGTAAAGATGGAATGATTTGTCATTCCTGCCAACCTCGGCGCCTCGGCGTATAGTCATGCTGGCCACATGACCACAGAAGCTTATCGTCGGACCAACGCCAGCTCTTGAGCACTGCCCCCTATAGTCAGTCACGACTAGACCATTTGGTCGTGGGGAAACCTTTACCTTTAAAGATGGAATACAGAAAAACTGGAGAGTTTCTTTTTCCTGTGGATTAATAAATGCACTCATATTAGAGAGGAGAAAACTTTGAGGCAAGGCTAAAGAGCCTGTCATCCACACTATTGGAGTTATCATTGGGAATAATCCTGTTTTGTTTTTGACCATTATACAGTATATTCAGGCGAAGTTGAAGGCTGACCTAAATTGCAGAGAAGATGCTTAGTTCCATCTACTGGTTGTACAGATGCTGAACTCTAGCTATTCTAATGCTCCCAGGAAACACTAGGCATGTTTCATGGCATGCTTGAGCATTAAATAGTATAGGCAGATCTATGCGTTGGCAAAATCATTGGTACCAGATTTCAGAGGGGTAGCCATGTTAATCTTTTGCAGCAAAAGCAATAGACATGTGATGTCTTGAAAGACAATTCAGTTTCCTTGGCAAATCTGTCAGTTCAACTAACAGAGGGACTCTGGCCCATGAAAGCTTAAACAACTAATTTTGTCTTTCAGGTTGGCTCTGTGTGGTAACAAAATGTCTGGGATTGTACCACTTCAGAAAGCAATTGCGGAAATCTCATGATTTAATGTTTCCCATTTTTCCCATATCAAAAACTTGCATTTGGGAAAACAGAGTAAGGGCCCAATCGTATCCAAACTACCAGCACTGAGGCAGCTGCAATGCAGCCCCAAGGTAAGTGAACAAATATTCCCTTACCTTGAGGAGACCTCCATGACTGCCCCTTTGTCCCTGCAGGATGCAGTGCACACCCCATTGGCACGACTGCATCAGCACTGGAAACTGAAATAGGATTTGGTCGTTAAACTCTCATAGGGAGGGGCCATAGATCAATGCTGGAACACATGCTTTGCATGCACAGGATCCCAGCTTCAGTCCTTGGCATTTCAGCTAAAAGGATTTTAAGGAGTAGGTGCTAGCGTAATACCTGGCACCTTGGAGGGATACTGCCTGCCTGAGCCAGCTTCATGTGTTCCATTTGTTTTCCTAGAACTTCCAGCTTTCCACAGGTAGACTTGTAATGGGGAAGCATTCAAGCGTATAGTTGCCTCCCTGGCTGAGTGTGGAATTCTTATTTTGGTGAACACGTAAATCAGCTTGATTGTGTTTGCATACATGAGGCGCATGCATATTCTTTATTTTAAGATTCAACACTGACAAAAATAAGCATCAGTCAGGAGGTTTAAGGTTTAGCCACATCCTTGCCACCACCGCCACCACTTCAACTAAAGTGTTTGTGACCATACTTTGCCAGATAGCTGGCAAGCTGTAACAGATGTTGGCAGGGACTTCTGAAGCTTTGCCCACTGCCCTCTTGTGATGGAGGCTGCCAGGAATTTCTGCCAAGCAAATCTCTCTTGGCTTGAAGCCTGCTCCAAACTCCAGAGCTGCTCAGCAGACAATATTCCAGAGGAGAAATGCGCTGGCGTGAAACGTCTGGTGCCAGGTCCATCGGGAGAAGTGAAAATAATGGGATTAGGCTCCTGTTTCAGTTCATTTTGGGACATTTTGCTTGCACAGTTACAGTTTTGGACCTGTTCCAAAAGAAAGGGAAAATACACAAGACCATGGTATTTCTGAGTCTGCTGCTTGTCTTCTGTATTAGCTTCTGTTGTTATATGTTATGCAATAAGTCTGGGACTGTGTGAGTATTCTACCTCTGCCATTGTTTTATGCTGCATGCAATGGAAGAAGTTAATTTTATTAAAACATGTCTTGCCTTTCTTCTCTTATGGAACTCGGGAATGGTGCACCGTGGAGTTCCCAGGTGTTCATTCATCCAAGCACTGATCTGCTTTAGACCTTCTTAGCTTCAGGAGTGCAGGGGTAGCATATGCTGTATGCACTCACAATATGCTCTGGGCACCACCACTGAGAAGGCCCTGTTGCTGGCTGCCAACTCCCTAACCTCTTTCAGTGGCCGCACAACCAATAAGGCTCCCTCAGATGACTGAAGAGAACAGGCCAGACAGTATGGGAAAAGGCAGTCTCTCAAGTATGCTGGGCCCAAGCTGTAAAGGGCTTTAAAGGTCCAAACCAGCACCTTGAATTGGGCCTGGAAGTGAACCGGCAGCCAGTCAAGGGCAGTCCCATGTAGAGGTTGTTACAATGGTCTAATCCTGATGTCACCATGGGGTGGACCACGTGGTCAGATCTGATTGAGGCAGATACAGCCACAGCTCGTGCACTAGCCGAAGCTGGGCAAAGGCACTCCTGGCCACAGCCGACACCTGAGTATTGAGGAGCAACTGTGCAATATCCAGTTTAGCATTCTTTTGAAGAGAAACAATGGCCTCAACTGTGGTCTATAAGCGGTCTTTAAATTCAGCCATAATGGTAAACCACAGAGCACAGATTGTGGGTTGCAGACTAGTTTCAACCATGGTTTCATCTTCTGGTTTGTTGTCACCCAACAAATAATGGTTAGTGAGAAGACATATTTAGACACGATGAGAGACCACTGTTTGCCAAACAAACCATGGTTTTGTGTTATGTCTGAGCCCAACCACTATATGGGTCATTTGGGTTTAAGATTACTGGGCCTGTTTGATATGCATATTTTTTTCAAGTGCGTTCTATACAAGAGCAAAGCAGTGTCTAGGCAGTTATTGAAGTCTTTAACAGTACAGTCATACAATCCAACTAGCCAGAAAAATTTTGTAGCCATGTGCACTTGAGACCATTGAAAATAAAACAATTTTGGATAGACGTTCATGCATGGGAAAGTCTGTGGCAACAAATTAGCATCGAAGGATGATAGACTGAGGGCTACCAAATATGGTAATGTGGCCAATCTTAGTTTCAAATTCCCAAGGAGTTTGTTGACTTAATAAGGGACAAAAATATTTCTTAAAAAAATAGTCTGGATTGTTGCAGAGCTTCAAAGGAGACCGCTGATTTTTGTTAGCAATGAGCAGTCTCCAGGCCAACAAATGAAGTAAAAGTGGGTGGAGTCACTGCCTACGAGGTCAATATTGTCATTGCCAAAATCTTCCGTGCAGAATTACAATGAATTTTGATTGCCCTAAACTTTAACCAGATGGAATTTTGGAACACAACAGATAGGCGACTTCAGTAAAGATTGACTGGAAGTGTAATGCTTATTTTGAATATCAATTATTTCCAGTAATGTTTGTTGTTTCATGTCATGACCTCTTTGTCCAGAGATATTCATCCTTGTAATATTCTGTATTTCAAATGCAACTTCTGCCTATAATATTCAACATACAGTGATCATAATTGCACTGCTGTTGAAAATAGTAATTTGAAAACACTGTTTGAAGATGTTTAGGTAATGGCTACATTTAGTTCTTAAGTTCTTGCTTGTTAAAGAATGTGAAGATTCAACAAAGATCATAGATCAACAATAGACCATTGGAATAATAAAGATCCAATGAGAAGAATTTACACTGCAGCACTTAAATATTAATGGTGTCAGAACTGTTAGTATTAATATCTAACTGAAAAGTACATAACTATTATAGTAGTGTTATTTATGTCACTGACTGTTATCAAGTAGTGGACATTACATTGGTTATAGAACTTTGCAGAATTTGTGAGTTGTTGGAATATTCTTGCTAGAAGATTTGATCAGGGATCATTTCAGGGATGCTTAAATGCTACAGTTATAAATTGTAAAGTTCCTTTTCCTTTCTCAGCAAGTAACCTTTAGATTGTTCAGTTTGGCAAAGCAATTCGCATAGTCAGTGAGGTAATTTCATTTCTTTCCACAAGAAGGAAGGATTCAGGGATATTACATCATAGTTGGCAAGTAGATTGGAGGAGAAGGATAGTGTAATGGTTCAAGAGGTGGACATAGAACTGGGAATCCAGGTTCAAATCCCATCTCAGCCACAAAGCTTCCTGTTTGACCTTGGACCAGTGACTCTCTCCTAGCCTCACCTACCTCAAAGGTAGTAAGGACAAAAGGAGGGAAGGAATCATGTACACTGCACTGAGCTCTTTGGAGGAAGAACGGTTTAAAAATGTGAAAAATTAAATAACTTCACATTCCATGGAATTATCTTTCCTGACAATACCTGCTAATGAATCTGGGCAAGGCAGCCAGTTCAGGTGACAGATGGACACAGGGTAGCCCCTCATCCACCGGCAGCCTTTGTCAACCTCCTCGCCCTCCTCATAATGCCTTCTCTTGCTGCCAATCTCCTCTGCACTTCTGGTCAGTCTATTCCAGGCCCTCTCTTTTGAAAGCCAGTGCTGGAGTAGGAATAAGGAAGCTAGGAGAAGGTGGAGTTGAGGGACACTGTCGAACTAGAACAGAGATGTTTTAGATCAGTGTTCTTCAACCTAGGGGTCGCGAAGCCTGAGTTGTGGGGTTGTTGCAATTTACAGGAATAAAAAGGCTGAAGGCCACTGAACTAGAGCACCACCAGGTAAAGGAGGAGGCATCTGGGGTATCCATTCAGGTATCAGGAGATTGTGTCACATTCCTGCTCAGGTTCTTAGTGATTGTGCTAAAATAGCTGTAGTTCCAACCTTCTTGGTAACTTTCTCTGCTCTGTCTCATAAGACTGGTTACAGTGAATAGTGCTGGGAGGGCATAACAGGGACAGGGTGTGGGTGGCGATGGTAGCAGGGAGTGGGCTGATAGGATTCCAGAGGGGGTGGGACCAATGGTGGGTTCCCAGTCTCATACTCTATTTAATTATCTATTTGGGTTGTGGCAAGAAAAAAGGTTGAAGACCACTGTTTTAGATCAACAGTGCCACTCAGCATCACCTCCCAACTTCCTTATTCCACCTTCTGCCTTTTTAAAAGGCAGAGTGTAAGGAGGAAGAGGAAAATTCTGGCAGTGGCAAGGTTCAAGAAGTCTTGGGTATGAAAATATAGGGGGAAGGTTTGAGTGTTGGGGCAGACGGGACAAGAGGTTGGGCAAGTGAAGGTAAGAAAGATGTGGAGGGTCCCTATTAAGAAGCAGTTGTGGAGGCTTCAAACAGGTGTAAGCTGTGTGTGACTGTGGAGGGAACTACAGGTGAGTTGCATTTCAATGCTGGGGGGGGGCAGCACCTCATGACGCTGTTTCAGGTGCCGCTTGAGCTGGGCCTGCCAAAACCACAAATACTGTACATGAACTTATTTCTCCTTCCATGCTTTTCTAGGCAGGTCTGATTCGGACAGACAGTGGTGAGTTTTTTATTGAACCTCTGAAGAGAGGACAGTGGGAGAAGGAGAAGGACGGGAGAGCGCACGTGGTCTACCGCAGGTCTACCATCAAACAACAGAGAGCAGAAGCCTTTAAGACTCATCAAAATGAAGGTAGGATTATGTCTACATGTAATTATATAATTTAGGTCAGTGTTTCACAAACCATGAGTCACACCCTACCAGAGGGTTGCAACCCAATGAGAAGTGGGTCATGACCCCATAGTCAAAGCTCTACCACAAAGCTTTCCTGGGAGCCCCCATAAGCCACTTCCAGATCGCGCCAGGCCTACAACAGGCAACACAAATTGGCCTCTGCAGGCAACTGAGTGCCTCATGGAAGCAACCAGAAGTCACGGAAGCAACCTAGAAGTAAACTGGAAGTAGCTTTCAGACACTTCCACAAAAAATTCTGAAGTTTGGGAACCACTGGATTAGTTTCTGCAAATGTCATGCACCATTTTAATTCCTTCACATCTGCTCTAAGTGGGGATTATCCAGAAGCAGGGCCTATTACTTTAATTCGTCTGAGGCAGGCACACTTTATGACCCATACAAGAAACTCCTACACAGGTGCTGCTATGGTTTTTGAAGCATTGTCTACCTACTATAAAGCTTTTGGAGCAAATAAACTCCAGCTGAAAAATGCCCAGCCTTGCTCTTAGATCCGGATTCAAAACATTTTTGGATAACACTCCCCTGCCCCCACCAAAGAACCCCCAGTGGTGGTTGAAGGATGGGTCTGTGAAGGAATGTTAAGTCTCTTTTGTTAAAACCTTGACCTCCGTTAGGTGATACTTTAAATAAAAGCTCTCAGTTCTCAGTAATTAAGCCAGCCATAGCATATAAATTGCATGTTGAACATCACTTTGTTTTTTGTAGAACTGTGCATTTTAGAGAGACCAGAACAAAGAATTGCTGCATTCTTTCCTTGCTCCTCTTATCTTTCTAGTTCCGGGCTTTGGTCACCTTCCGAACACTCTGGACCTGATTGAAGACCAGCTTGGTGAAGCAGATCGGAAAAGGCGCCATGCCAAGAAAGATGACTATAATATAGAGGTCTTGCTGGCAGTGGATGATTCGGTTGTGCGGTTCCATGGGAAGGAACATGTCCAGAATTATGTCCTCACCCTCATGAACATAGTGAGGATCTTTTGGATGGTTGTTAATTGTTAGAGATGAGAACAGGAAGGGAATTGTGAATGCGTGTGACTGTGTGACTGTGCCTATTGATTGCCATGGCATAGGCCTCCTGTGACTGATAGGCGCTTTGGTTTCCTCTCATGTACTAGAAATCTGCCAGGTTGTGGTCATGTTATAGTGCATGCTGCATAATTTAGAGGTCTAGTGTGAAAATTTGACATCATGCCTCTGGGAAATATGCCAGGAGTAAGTGACAATACCATCTGCAAAAATTCAAAGGAAACATAGTTGTTTTGCTGTAGGGAACTAAAGAATTGTGGGTATGGCCTATTGGAAGAATGAGTTAAAATGAACATCTGGCTTTGAGCGGTTTATGGCTTTTTGAAACCAAAAATCTCTCTGTGAAACTTGGTGGGTTATTTTGCTTCTGTTCGGGACACCAATTTGGTGTTCTGGATCAGTTTGCATGAAATCCTTCCTTCCTCAGAAAGTGTTCCAGAGAGGATTTATTTGTGTGTTTTTCCCTGGGGGGGTGGGGAAGCAAAAACAGAGATGCCATCCCTCTTTCTTTCCAGCCAGTTTTAAAGCTATTCACAAAATACATGAAATTTAAAGCTGATTGTATCAGAAGGAAGAACAAGTGTGTAGCAAATAGGCAGCTTTGTGAAAGTACAGTCCTCTTTATCTGTGACCTCGCTATCTGCGAGGAGCAGAATTGCTACTTCCCTTGTTATCTGTGCTTCTGTCCTTGTTTTCCACCATGCAGAGACCTTCTGAAGGCTGCAGGGACTTTTATAATGGCACTTGCCAGCGCATGTAAACCTCATGTGCAAAAATGCTAGTAAAGGTAATTTTATATGCCATTTTCTCCAATATGTATGCAATTACACTGGTAAAGAACCAAGTCCCTTGGTTCTCTTGTAGCTCTAAGTGTTGCCTTTTACCTCCCCCCATCTTGCATCTTTTTCCTGAGCATCTCTCCTTGAAGGATCACCAGAATTTCTAGTTAGTTCATCATTTAGTAACAAAGAAGGAAAGACTTAAGAGATGTTCCTTAATTGCCAGAGAATGTAGAAGGCTAATATTGATTTTGCAAAATTTTTGCTCTGGTACGCTTCTGGCATCTGAATATCTGCAGACACTTTTGCAAAGATGTGTATTTCCTTCCCTTCTTCCCTCTGATTAAAGTTCTCTAATTCTTTCCTTTCCTGGCTAGATAGGACAGTAAGAGAGTAAATGGCTCTGGGCACCAGATGGACCCTGAAGTGGAATTCCTGTTAATGCTTCACTTTCCCTTCTGGCTATTTTTCTGTCTGAAGTGCAGAGGTGAGAATTCCATCCGTAGAATTTTATTTAAGGAGCTAGGAGACCAAGCAACATCAGGTGGTTACGTCGAAACATTGTGGGGCAGCTCAAGATGTGAGTGCAGGTTGGTCAGCATCAGAGAATATTTTCCAGTGGTATCTTCCTGCTCTGTAATGGCAGCTGTTCCCAGAGATCTTGAACAGCAGAAATGTAATAAATATTTGAACAGAATCCACTGATTCATAGCAGAAGGGGAAATACCTTGTCACAAACTGAAATGTGATTATTTTAAGGGATAAAAGGCCTGGCAAAAAGGCAGGCTGAAACTGGGGCAAATCATCTCACAGTGCAATATGAGGCCAGTATGAAGCTTGCTGATGAAAGCAGTGTTGTTGTGAGGCACACGTATTTATACAATTTAGAGCATAATCAGCATTTTTTTTGTAATTAATTTTCTTTGAAATTTTGTTTCTTTTTCAGTCAATTGGCAACATTGCATTTATTTTAGAAGACAGAACTTTGAAGAGTGAATGAGAAAGAGAAGCCAGTTGGTTGCTGACGTTGCATATTAGTGTTGGGTGTTTTTTGTTTGGGGGGGGGAGATTATGTGTGCCATTTTGGGAAGGAAAAAAGTAGGAACATGAAACTGGATGAAGGAAACTCTTGAAGGAAATGTGTTGGGAAGCTGTAACTCCCCCCCCCCAATTCTAAGAGGGAAATACAGGTGGCCCTCATTATCTGCAGGGGTTCTGTTCCTGGAAATCTGCTGATGTTCAAATCTGTGGATTACAGACACCTGAACCCTCCAAGCACAATTGGAGCTGGGCTCCTGTTACATTCAGAGGGTGTTCTGAGGGCCGGGGAGACCGCATGTGGCCTCCTCAACTCTCAGAATGCTGATTTCATGCAAAAACAAAAGTAACTTCCAGTTTCCCCTGAGAAACCGGAAATGATGCCCTTTTATCCCCCTAAGGCTTCCCCGGGCCTCAGAATGCTTTATAAGGGTATTAAAACATCACTTCTGGTTCCCCCCTAAAACTGAATGTGGTTGTTTTCCCCCCCCCAAAGGCCCCAGCCCTCAGAACACCCTTTGGACGCAAGCAGAGCAGTGGTCAGATCCAGGTGGCCCTCCCTCAGTGGGTTTGGACCCTGCAGATAAGAGGGGCCTACTGTATAGAGCAGTGGTTCCCAAACTCTTTTGAGGGAGTTGGGAATCTTGTAAGTAGTGGCAGGGGAGGGGCAAAAGCTGCAACATGATTCCCAGGATCGCGCTGCTGCCCTTGGTGAAGGGGCGTAATTTATACCTATCTCTCAAAGTGCTGGCCTCTGTGTGGGGAGCCCTGGGGACAGTCCCGCAGGGCTCCCCAAGCCTTGCACATTACTCTAAGAGCGCAATCCTAAACTGGAGTTAGGCCGGCATAAGCTAAACCTGCAAAGTTTGGCCGGCACAAGGTCCACCATAAAGTATGTTTGGACCACTCTCAAACTCAGGCAGGATGGCGCACGTCTGTGTGCTGGCCTCTCTGACTCCAAGAGTGGTCCAAACATACTTTATGGTATCCCTTGTGCGGGCCAAACTTTGCTGGCTTAGCTTATGCCAGCCTAACTCAGTTTAGGATTGCGCCCTAAATCTGAAACATGGACTGGTATGTGTCCAAGTGGGCCATTGGAACTGCAAAATATGAAATTGGAGAGCTTCAGAACTTTGCCCCACCATGGGTTTGCTCCCAGTAGTGCCTGTTCATGTGGTATTCTGGGGTGGGGGGAAGCTTCACATGAAAAGTAATGAAAGTTTTTGTGTGTGTGTGTGTGTGATGGAAACACAATGGGAGGAGAATTTCAGCAGGGCAAAGTTCTAAAGCCTTCCAACCTCCTTTCCAAAGGTTTGCTCTGCTTTGCAACCCTCCCCGGAACAGGGTTTTTTTTTTTTGTTTTTTTTTAAAGAACACCCACCCACAGGACCACATTAAGTATTTAGGGCAACATATAACTTGCCCTAACACAGACTCTCTCTGAAGGTTACATGCCCCTAAACCACGTTCAAAATCCTGAAAATGTAATGAAATTTTTCTAACCATGACCAATTTCACGGTATTTGCTTGGAATTGTAATGATGGTCAGGCAAATCATTGCGCAGAGTAGTAAATATTGGATCTCCTTTGGAGTGATTGTTATGGAAGTAGTTTCTTTTTCAGAATTGAAAGTTTGTGCTTGTTCCGAAATACTGTTAGGGTGAAATTTTTAGTGGACAGGTGCTGGAAACGCATGCATAACAGAGCAGCTTGTTCGGGACAAGCTTGGAGGGCTTGTTCGGGACAAAGGTGTTTGCCTTAGCTTGCCCATTAGTGTAACTTCCATTTGCATTCTGTGTTTTAGAACTTCTGTGCAAAATAGTCCATTTGCAATCAGTTCATACATTTAATTTGAATGCATTGTGACAAAACTACAAATTTAGTTTAATAAATTTTTATCCCACCTTTCTCCCCACATACCTGCAAATTCGACGGGAATATACGTATACAAACTGATATTTGGGATGAGGTGCTCTGCTTTAGAAAACTTCTCCATAAAATTCCTTCATTTTCTTATTTAACCATTCTGACTGATGGAGAAGAGGATGTATTTCCACTCTGACAGAGAGCTTTCTCTTCCCTGCAGTACTGCTGGTGTCATGGATGAGGTCATTTTTTTCCAGCTTTTCTGGGGAGGGGGGAATGGCATGAGAAGTTCAGAATTGTCAGGTTTAATCAAAAGCTTTGTTTTCAGCCCCATTTCATGGTTTATACTCAGCAGGGAATGCTTTTCACTCAGTGAATGTTCAGGATGCTGTGGGGGAACTGAAAGAGGGGCAGCTGCCTTTTCAGATGGAAAGAGCCTCATTGGAGAGCTTAATGAGCTAAAAGAAAAGATCAGTAAAAGGGGAAAAACATGACCTCTTTGGGTAAGATGCAAAACGAATAGTTTACTAAAGCATTATTTCCTTCTTCAGCCTCCAGGCAGGCCTTTTTCTTCCCCTTTCCTTTGTTCCTGCTTCTAGTTCTGACACTTTCTTTTTGCAGCCTTGTCAAGTCCCCGCCACTTGGTGGGCAACACCCACAGTTTACTGGCCTTGCCCGCTGGTTATCCATCATTGCTGGTGACCTTTTGAGAGGCTTCCTTTTAGACTGGACTCCCACCGTGCCATGACGTCACTGTGGGGCCGCAAGACTTCAAAACGTGTCTTGGCCTGGATGGCTTCCCAAGCAGCTTTCCCTCGAATTTGACAAGTCTGTCTTCCTTGTCTTTACCGCTACAATAATAGCAACATTTACTGTAGCTGAAAGAGAGATTTCTAAAATTCATATGGAACAGAAGAATGTAGGGAGACACAAGCATTGTTGGCTAAATACAAGATGCAAGACAATTCAAGAAAGGTAGCTGTTGTGGCTGGGATATTGTCTATGAATCCTGAAGATTCCAGTTCAAACCTTACATCTTCCAGGAACTCACTAGGTGATCTTGGTTAAGCCGCACGTACCCCCTCTTGCCCTCTCCAATAGGGAGATGAAGTAAAGGCTACTGAGAAAATGTGCATGAAGGGTTTGAAGACCCTTCAAACCCTTCAATAGACCCACATGGGGGCTGTCTGTTTATTAGTGGGAGTAAACAGAAACAGACCCTTCCAACTTGCTCAAGCTGAAGAAGATCTGGACAGTGGCTGTTCCCTTCTTCCACTGCTCTCTGTCCAGCTCTCTCCCTCCCAGCTCTTTAAGAATGCTTCCAAGTGGGTCAGGAGATTGGAAAGGCAGCACCTCTCTCCTTTTTTTAACCTGCCGCTTCAGCTGCCCTGGATGCAGCCTCCTTGCTCCACCCAGGTCCTGTGTGCTCTGCTTTTCCAGGATGAAGAGACTGCATTCAGGGCAGCTGAAGCTGGAAGAAAAAGAGAGGTGTGGGAGGCATCTCAGCTCGCTCTACTCTTTTAGCTGCATGTGGACAGGCAGATGTACATGGGTTAATGTGCACACACTATTATTATTTTTTAATTTTGGGAGGGAGGTGGAAGTGGCAGGAAGTTCACATGGAGTATGTTTGTGTGTGTGTATGGACAGCATTTTGTGTGTTGGCTTGGGCAGCATTGGAGCTCTGACTGGACCTGCCCTGGAGAAGCCACTGCAAACCAGCATAGACAATGATGAGCTAGGTGGTCCAGTAGAATAAGGTGGCTTCCTATGGGCCTCTGATACTTTCCATATGGTGGTTTCCTATGGGCCTGAAGACACGTAAGGTCCCCAAGTGTGAAGGAGGAGGAGGCCTTGCTTCAAGTACTTTCTTTATTTGCTTAGTCGTTGGGGTGAGAGTCAGGGTCTTTTCTGTACTCAGGTTATGGAAATCCCTCTGCAGGGAAATTAGTCAGTCTGGCTCAGTTTGTGCTGCAAAGAGTGTTGAAGCCTGTTTTAATTCAACAGGCATTTGGGAGTCTGATTTGAATATATGGTTTTATGTATTGTTCCATCAACTTGTACAAATGTTTTTAGCTATTGTGGTGTTGGTTGTTTTGTATCTTTTAGTTGCGCGTGGGGATAAATTTTATTGTTTGATTTATTACACAGAGGAGGCAGATGTCATAGACAGTGAAAGATGAGAGCACTCTGGAGGTTAGCTAAAGTAGATTTTTCTCTTCTTTTCTTTCAAATAGGAAATACATTAGTGGAATGCACACTTGAGCAGAATGCCCTGAGCTTTTGTGGGGTGGATGACCCAGGGGGAGCAAGACGGTGTTCAGAATTCATCAGAAAGGAGAACACAAGGGAGCCATGCCAGCAACTATAAATCACAACCTGGCCAAGACCACACAAATGAACACTAATCCTATTAGTTCAAGGCCAGGCTAAAGAGGAGAGGCTTGGTTAGGCTGTTGTCAGATTATGAAGAAGAAAGGATTTGATGAACTGGTAGCTGGGGCAAAGTGAACAGAAACTGAAGCATGAATAGAGCAAGAGCAGACAGTAGGCTCAAGTGAGAACCAGGTTTACTTGAAAAGTCATAACATTACATTGGTTTTGAGATTTTTCTGTTATAACTAGTTGCTAAAAGGAGATATATGAGCCTTGAACTTAAGAGCCTATCAATACACTACATTTTTCCTATTCTTACAATGGGATTCTGCCATGTCCCCCTCCTCCTGCAAAGGGGCAATTCTACATCCAAGAGATCCTGGAAGGTCATGGACAGAAGCACAGACGCGATGGTCTGGCAACTTAATGGATTTTTGTTATAACAAACGTCAATAAAGGAAGCAAGGTGGGGGGACTGCCCACCTCCAGTCCGGGTTACTTCACCCTTCTCTATGTGATGGAGTGCTCCTGTGTTCTGTGGAGGGGCAAAGTCCTGGTATGACCTCTAGGGGTACCAAAGGCCTACCGGCACTCTAGTACCTATTGACAGCTGAGGATGGGAAGAACCAATGATGTAATCAGCCATTGTTGATGTGCTCCAGCTGTTCGGTGGCATCTCCTCCTTGATCTGAAGCCAGGCAGGTAGTACTGATTCTCATTAAAATGTGCTGCCTGATTAACATAGTGCCAGCTGGAGAACTTCACCAGTCTATAGATCCATGCAAATGAGAGTTTAACAGTGGTCCTGAGTACATGGGGGTCCCGTTCCTAGACCACTCATGAAAGCAAATTAGAGAATGCTTTCTGCAATACAACTGACTGCAACCCAAGTTAAATGGACAATGTTTCAAGTGAAATTGACAGTTACAGCAGTGGAGACTGTGGCTGGCAGCACAATGCTGGGTCATATATTTTGGATCAGAATTCTTGGGGACACTGCTTTATTGATCTGTGAGCAAAGACTTCAAGTACTTTCTTTATTTGCTTAGTCGTTGGGGTGAGAGTCAGGGTCTTTTCTGTACTCAGGTTATGGAAATCCCTCTGCAGGGAAATTAGTCAGTCTGGCTCAGTTTGTGCTGAGCAAAGACTAAAATGCAGAAGTAAGTTTTGTTGTAAGGATTTTTTTTTAAAAACTACACTTCAAAACAACAACAACCCTACCCTCAACATTGGAAAAGAAAAAATGATTTTTCTACCACTTATTCAGCCTAGTTGAAGGGGCATATGATAAGGTGCCATTTCTAGAGGCCCTTGTATGGCTAGAATGACATATTTGTTTGTATTCAGTATCTGTATTAATCCTGAGTCTGTCGTCATTGTTACTATACTAGCTAGTTTTGAGTATTCAAACATCAAGTGATGGAAACATATTTTGATTTCTAGTGTTTTGAATCTATACTGGTTCTGTGTTTTTTGTTCTTTGTATAAGAATGCTAGAAATCTCCCCCCCCCCCCCACCCCCCAAGTTGAAATTCAATGATTAGTGTTCTAGGGTCAGGATGTGATAAAAATCAGTTATTGGGGTACTTTCATAAGGACTGGCATGGCAGTTTGTAGGGGGAGACTAGTAGAGAGTTGCCTAGATGCTGTTCTGCGGCAATGTGTTAGTCTGGGCAAGTTCCCATATCCAGAAAGCCAAACTGGACTTGTTTCCCAACCTCTTTTTCTTTCATCTCTTCCCAGACTGAATTCTGAGTGTAAATCAATCTTGAGCAATTTTTCACAACTTAAACTGTGCCTGCAGTGAACTGATTGTTTTCTTATGCATCTTATCTTAAGGCCAAACCTTTGTTAAGCACTTCATTTGTGTGCTTCATTTTTGTTTGCTTAATAGTTGACACAATGGGGGGGGGGGGATATCAGCATTGGGATCATGGTGTGGGCAAGGAGAGGAGATTTTACCCTTTTCTTCTTCTGTGGTACCTGTGAATTGCTTCCACCCTCCAAAAAAAAACCCTAACCCTGTAGTTAGCTGCTGTTGGGGACAGTTAAATATCCTTCCCCCGCCACCACCTTCTGAATAGCAGTGGTATTATCAAAATAAAGCTTAAGTGTGTCTTTGTCCATATCTGTTTGTTTAGCCTATATTTAGGATGATGGCAGGATATCATCATCCACCTGTACACCATGGGCTCATTGTCCCTTTTTGATTGTTAACAGTAGTTATTGCCTAACAATGTAAAGAAGTCCCACTGAGTTCAAAGGGGC
Source organism: Lerista edwardsae (assembly GCA_029204185.1). Taxonomy (NCBI): domain Eukaryota; kingdom Metazoa; phylum Chordata; class Lepidosauria; order Squamata; family Scincidae; genus Lerista; species Lerista edwardsae. The sequence continues at coordinate 28,090 of JAJKFI010015846.1, forward strand.
TTATTCCCAGGTAAGTGTGCACAGGACTGCAGGGTGCCTAGTTTCCCAAAGTAATTGAATGAAGTTAGTAAAGCATGTTTGCTGAAGGAGACAAAGGAAGCCTACCAACAGTTAACAATATGGCAGGAATGGTGGCAGAATAAACCACTGCACAGCCAATTCAAAAACAAAACATCCAAAGTAAATTCAGCAGTGAAAATACATGGCTAAGGAAATGTATACTGAAGAAGGAAACTGTAGGACCTGATTCAGTGAAGACCCAGATTGAGGAAACATACAATGACGGCAAGTTCCTGTTGTGCAAAGAAGCAGAGGAAAGAATGGACCACCTGATAAATGGCTTCAAGAAGGTCTTGCAGAAATACTATTTGGAAAGACATAATAAATTTGCAGCAATGATGCATTGGGACCTCTGCAAAGGTGTAGTATAATAATAAACTTGGTGGGAACACAAATCTGAAAAAAAGTTATTGAAAATGAACATGTGAAAATATAAATGACAAAAAGTGCTGATGTTGGAAGCTTCAAAAAAATGGTGCTATAAGAAATGAAAGACTTAATCAGACATTGTCCACTGCACTCGTATTTCAAGACCTTGAGCGGGGCAAAGCTCATTACCCCCTGATCCTCTGCAAGGGGTTGAAAGGTAGGGGAGGAACTTAAGCTGCTGTCTGTGAGCTTGTTGGTTTCATGAGGAGGGCCTACTAGTTCCTGTCACCTTAATCGGATTAGAAGGAGAAAATCCTTCTCGTCATATTCTTGCAATGTATTAAATTCAAAACTGTAACAGTTACCATTTGCCACTAATAAGGTGGCCTAATTACCCATGATGGCCCAGACACAGGCTTTGGAAGTATCTGGAGTCCTGTCTAGCAGCAATTGTGAGAATGGCATATGCAGGCACCTAGAGTTTATTTTCAGCTCCCATTTACTGAACTAATACTGTAATTGCTGACCATAGGTTAAATTATAGCTAGCTTTTAAAAAATATAAGCATTACAAAGTCAACCTTGTTCCCAATTTAGTAATGCTGAATCTTTCTTTGAGAGGACTCCTTTGATCATCTGGTGTTATTTGTGCTGTGTACCTTCATAGCTTGTGAGCCCAATACTAATTATACTCAGTAGTAGGTTCTGTTATAGTCAATGGAGCTTACTCCCAGGAACATGTGGCTAGGATTGCAGCTACAAGATATTTTCACAGACTTGGCCCAGCTCAGATTTTTCTGAAAGGACTTTTATCCCTTCTGCATTGTACTGAAACATCGTTTTAGGTGTCTGCCATTTTGGTAAGTATTGCTACGGTTTTGCATAAGTCAAGCCTGCGTAAGTTGTGAAACTCGCTCTCCCCAACCACAAACACCCATCCGCCATGTATTGTGGCCTGCCTAGCGCTTGGCCTTTGGGTAGGTGCCTGTGCCTGTGGCTGCTGTGCTGAGTTTGGCTTGTGAGGGGGGGGGCGTCACAAGTATTTTCAGGCCTGTACAAGTGTCTAGCTGACAAGTATGGCAAGTTGTGGGGGAGGGGGCAGCCAACAGATGAATCTAGAAATGGTTTCCGAAAGTCAGTTCGGGTAAAATAAGAAGCTCCTGCAATAAATGGATACGATTATGTTTGAAATGCAACTGAATTCCCAGAGCTAGCAGAAATTTCCAGACAGAACGCTCTGCATGATGTGCGGCACAAGACCTTGTTTGGCAAGGAATAGGCATTGGCGGTTGTAGTGGAGATGAAGTAACTGCTGCCAAAAGACAAGTAGTCCAGCGCACTTACCATATCAAATCAAAAGAATTCAAACGAAAG
>JAJKFI010015847.1:0-29880 GCA_029204185.1 Lerista edwardsae
CAGCTCTTCCCGTGTGAAATTGCCTGCTTTCATTACACTATCGGAAAGGGAGTAAAGCTAGTTGCCCTAACAAGCTTGGGAAGCTGACCAGCTCAAGGACTCACAGGTGTCTATCTGATCTGGAGAAGCAGAGACGGAATGCCAGTTTCAACCAGTTCTGGACTGTGAGATGTGAAACTGCAACAGATTGGGCCCTGATTTTTGCAATTAGAAAATGCAGATGTTATTATGTATCTGTTTTATGCTGGGTGTAGAATTTGCCTTCCTTTCTTGGAGATATTGAGATAAGGTTGTTCATCTCTGATGTAAAAAATTTGGTATTTGGGTGGGGCCCGGGAGGGGGGACATTATTGAATTGAGATAGAGGAGCCAAGCAGGTAAGCATGCATGATAGGGGTTCCTGTTCATGTGACACAGGGTGCAATCCTAAACTGAGTTAGGCCGACATAAACTAAGCCAGCAAAGTTTGGCCAGCACAAGGGCCATCATAAAGTGTGTTTGGACTACTCTCGGAGTCAGTCATCTGTGTGCTGGCCTCTCTGACTCCAAGAGTGGGCTAAACACACTTTGTGCTGGCCAAACTTTGCTGGCTTAGTTTATGCTAGCCTAACTCCAGTTTAGGTTTGCGCTCACAATCACCTTCTTTGTCTTCCAATCCTTAGCAATCCCATTGCTCAGCTGAGCTTGTGTAGGTAGGTAGAGATTTGCTGCATACATGCATGTTACAGTCTCACTTGTAGTAGCAATATGTGAAATGACACTCTAGGGGCAAACTTGTCTATATGTTGCCTTAGTATGTGTATGCGGACATGCACATCAGTGAAAATGCTACTTCTAGATTTTACAGAAAGAAAATCTTGCTTGACTCAAGAACTTCTGGCAGTCAGTAGAGTGTGAGATACAAGAACCTGTATCTTGTATCAGATGAGCCCTTGATGTGATTCAGCAGGGCTCTTATGTTTATATTGTGGAGTCCAAGCACTTCAAGGCAGGGCAGCAGGGACGAACGGAGCCCTGAGTGCGCCCATGGCAGGGCGACGGAACTGCGCCCCCAGCACGTCGCCCCGCCCCCATGCGTCACCCAGCCACGCCTCCCTGCGCCTGGAATAGCTCCATTTTGGAGCGAAACGGACACCAGGGAGGGCAGGTGGGGCAAATAATGCGGGTTAGCTTGCGCAATGGTGCCCCGCCGCTGCTGGCGCCCATGGTTCGCACCACCCCAGGCTATGCAGGGCAGGGTCAAAGAACTCATGTAAGGGCCTTGGGTAGTCCATTGAGATTTTTGTCTTTGAACTTCTGACCTTGCTTCAAGAGTTCCTTTCTGCTCAATCTTATGGTGCAGGATCTGTTGGAGCTGCTGCTGTTTGAAGAGAAAAAAAGTCTAAGCCCCTGGTGCTCATAGAACTAGTTCTATGGTTTGAGGATCTTGGCCACTCTGTATGTTGTAACTCCATGATTGCACCCCACAAGTGGATAATTTTATACATCATGAAACCTGTAGACTTCCGTACAACTATGACACTTGATACAGGTGTGTTGGGCAGGCCATGGTCAGGTGTTCTGGAGGAAGGTAAGGTGAATTGGTCCCATTGCGATCACATATCATATACATTGCTGAAGATCTGTCCAGGGCTTAGCCCTGCTAAGCAGAATCCTGATTGCTTTGCCTAAACCAGTTCCCTGTAGTTTTGCCAGCATTGTCCTGTATCAGTGTTATTCAAACTGTGGGTCCGGACCCCCACTTGGTGGGTTGTGAGCTTAGGAGCAGCCATCTTGGAAAGTGCAGACTTCACTCTTGTTGTATTCCTTTTGTGAGTGTTAACAATTTGAATTGTCAAGTGAGGGTTTTTTAAGATTTTGTTTTTAGTTCACCGCTTTTATATCATATTTTGTCCTCATCTTGCTTTCAGTCAGGGATGTTTCATGGTTGTACAATTGCTGCAATCCAAGAATGCCAATTTGCATTTCAGGAGTGTGTCATTTTATTGTGTTAAAATCAGTGGCGTTATTCACCTGGTATGCTGGGCGGGACTTACCTTTGAGTGGCAGTCCGCCGTTGCGTCACGCCACGTTCCGCAGCGTTCCCTCCCGCCCTGGTGGGCAGGAAAGTGGCGGAACACGGCGTGACGCAACGCTCAAAGGTAAGTCCCGCCCAGCGTACTGGGTGAATAACGCCACTGGTTACAATGATAGCATTTCCTGCTTGATGCTGTCACTTCCGGCTATGATATCACTTCTGGTGGGTCCTGACGTGAGTGCAATTCTAAAAAGTGGGTACCAGTCTAAAAAGTTTCCACTTGGGAAACTGGGACCAGTCTAAAATACCACTGTCCTATATGAATAAAATATTTGTAAATAGATTTTTACATTTTTACATTTTACAACCTATTTATGCACATTTCCGACTTTATGAAAGTTGTATAGATCCTGTCCAACTTCAGTTGTAGAATATTTGTTAGCTACCTCTTCACCATCAGTGATTTTAGTTTAGAACAGAAACTTTTGTGCAAATCGGTTCCAGCGCTATGTTACTGGTAGTTCAAGGAATGGGCACAGAGGGCTCTGCAGGAGCTTGGATGCTAAATTGCATTTTCCATCTTGAATTAAAATTGAAGGTGCCTAGCTGCTTTTTATTAAGTTGCTTTCTGCCCTGTAGATCCGCTTTGCATCCAAGATTTTCTTGAGGTCTCCCTATGCCTCACAAAAATGTATAGCTTCTAAAAAGAGAAACAAGACAAATATTTTCCCATATGTATAGTTCTGCCTGGTGCTTCCAACACACGTCCTCTTTTTTTGGTAGGCAAAAGTGCCAGCTTTTTTTTTTTTTTAGAAATGTAACTCCTTTTGGGTGAAGAGAGCACACATCTACTGGGCAAATTCAGTTCTGTAGTTGATTGGTACTGAATACTTAAGTTTCAGAGCAATACTGGAATGGCAGAATAAAATGCATGGTATATTGAACCACATTAAAATGCTCAGGAGAATATTCTTTTTTTTTTTAAATAACAAATGAATCTTTTATAGTTCACAGTGGCTGGACACATGCCTGAATTGCTGAGTGACTATTGCAAATGCTGAAACCTTATACATAACATATATAATATGTAGACCAGTGGTTCCCAACCTTTTTTTGGCCATGCCCTACCTAAGCATCTCTAAAATCCTGATGCCTTCCCGTGACATATAATTCTTATTATTCAAAAAAGTGAACTCGTATTCATGTGGAGGAAGCCTAAAAAGCCATTAACTTGGTTTAAACAAGGTTCCAAAGAACATGGCATCCATGAAAGAGAAAAATAAAAGATGGTGCGGAAAGAGGGAAATTAAAAAAAAAATTCTTAGCTTAATTTATGAATAATAAGATATAAGAACAATTATAGCTCATTCTCAAATTGCCCCCCTTAAAAACCAAATTGCCCCCCCTGTGGGGTGTGTGCCCCACGCTGGGAACCACTGACGTAGATGGGATTTAGCTTTACATTAATCATTTTCCTATTGAATATATATTAAAGGTAAAGGTTTCCCCATGACCGAATGGTCTAGTCGTGACCGACTGTAGGGGGTGGTGCTCATCTCCGTTTCAAAGCCTGTAGAGCTGGCCTTTTGTCCGAGGACAAGCTTCCGTGGTCATATGGCCAGCATGACTTTACGCTGTAGTGCACGGAACGCCGTTACCTTCCCACCGAAGTGGTCCCTATTTATCTCCTTGCATTTAGGTGCTTTTGAACTGCTAGGTTGGCAGGAGCTGGGACAAGCAATGGGAGCAGTCTTGAACTCCCAACCTTCTGGTCGGAAAGCCCAGCAGCAGCAGTTTAACCCACTGCACCACCATGTCCGTGGTGTGGTTCCTGGAATATATATTACCAATACATAATTACGTATTTTCTTCTTGTATCAACAAATGTCTAGCAGTACACTAAACAATGATCTAAAGTGTTTAAAGGTTTTCACTGTGTATGCAGATAAGTTGAGCTGCAAATATTTTATTTTATCACACTTCCAAGTTGTGTTGGCATTACATATTTGGAATCTTATGCTAGAAATTCCCAACAAAGCAAATCATAAGACAGGCAACATGAAGCCATAGGACAGGCAATATGTTTAAAATGAAAACCTTGAGTTCTTGATAATTGCAAATCTTGGTACCTATAGTGCAGGCTATTTCCAATAATCCCCAGATTAGGTCCAATTTAAAGGCTTTGAAGTTTTCAACTGTACTGTATATCGAAGTCCACATCTTGTTCTGCTTATAGTTTTCATTCATTCAACAAAATATTTCTTAGTCAATCTGCTCCTCTTCAAATATTCAAGCTAGAAGTAATGCAATATGGATGCTGTTAATATCCTAATCTTAATTCACACGAATCTGTCTTCCACTCTTATATGTACTGTAGGTGTGTCTGGTGGGACTTCTAAAAGGATCAATAAAGTCTCGGTCAGCTGTGAATTTCCCCCTCCTAAACTTAGGTGATACAAAATGTTTTAGGATTTTACAGCTTCTGTCTACAAAGTAATTTAGCCTCTGACTCATAGATACATTGTGTGTATCTACAATGTGCAAAAATTGGGCAATTGATTGTCTAATTCCAGTGGTGAACTCTGTACTGTGCATCTTTTTTCCCTGTTCATCCTGACTGAATTGCTGTGTTGTCAAGAGCATTTTATCAGAAAAAGGTCAATCCAGCTGTTACAAAGAAGCAGGGAAAGCCCACTTGATTTGTGTTTGGTTTGTCTGTGGTGAGATTTGAAAATCTTGCTGTCAGAGCACAATCCTAACCTGGAGTAAGGCCAGCACAAGTTAGGCCAGCAAAGTTGGCTGGCACCAGGGACACCGTTTGGACCACTCTTGGAATCAGATAGGCCAGCACACAGACGTGCGCCATCCTCCCTGACTCCAATAGTGGTCCAAACATGCTTTACGGTGGCCCTTTGCTGGTCTGACTTGTGCCAGCTTTACTCCAGGTTAGGATTGCTCTCTTAGTGTTACAAAGGAAACATACATATTTTCTTCCTTTTTCGTAATTTATACTGTAATTCTTGCAGGTTACTCTCCCTTGGAACAATGAGAACTAAAATCTTCAAATATGGATGTTAATTCTTGTGAGTTCTTATGGTCTCTTACATCTATACTTGGATATAGTATCCCCCTGGTCTCAGATTCCCTTAGTCTGAGACTTTTTCTTCTGTTAACCACTATTGTCTATGATATTTAATAGGCGATAATGGAAAAAATCCATCACAAATATCCCCAAGGGAATTTGCTACATGCATCTTCCACCCGTCTTGTTGACCATATAAGCCACTGTCCTGAGAACAGCTCGCCGCAACTCCTGTCATGCTGATCAGGAGGATCTAGTTATAAACATGCATTATTTACATTGTTTGTTCAGGACTGGATTTAGAGAAGGCAGAGCAGTCCATGCAGCAAGGGCAAGCATCAAAGTGTTGTCATTGGCTGTCCATTAGTTTGGAAACTTCTTTCGTCTCAAACTGTGCCAAAACAAAGCCTCATTATCTTCTAGAAGTGACATTAGTTGGTTGTATTTGGGCATGCATCTACTGACCAGGGAGAGAGACAGTTGTTTTAACCACAAATTTATGTTTTATTTTTTTCATTGGTCCACAAATGTTTTACTCCCAGTCTGAAGCCTCCAGGGGTTTAATGTGTTTAAAACTATAAATACAGAGCAGTTTCTCTTTGAAGTTAAAAGATTAGGTGACAATCAATAGTAATTACAGGATATGTAGAAACAGACTCTTCCAAACCCCACTCTCCCTTACACCAAAGTGAAAATGCTTTTTGTGCTGCTGAACCATATAATTAAACTCATAGGATCAAACCTTCCAAAGTGATTTACAGCCCAATCCTAACTTGGGCTGGAGCAGGCCAGCTGGCCGGCCTCTGCTGCATCCAAGCCCAAGTTGGAGGTAACAGCAGCTTAGCATGGTAAGCTGCAGGCAGCCCAATAAAGCTGCTCAGATCTGGGCCAGCAAAATCGTATGTGCAAGTCCGAGCATCTTGCAGCGGCCTAAATTGGGGACATGTGGGCTGGGGCCGGGGTGATAATGATGCAGCCTAAAGGCAGCATCCAAACTCCACCCCTCTCCCCGTTCTGCCCCACCTGCTGGAATGCCCTACCCTACCCTTTTTACGCCTACACCCAGCAATGGAATCTGGTAATGAAGATCCGGAACGCTGGGCGGGACTTACGTATGATTGGCTGCCCGTCCGTTCCGTTCCACGGCTGCCCTGGCCTCAGCGGGGCACCTGCTCGCCGGGGACGACGACGGGTGGGGGTGTGCCAGGTGCCTGGGTGAGCAGCGGTGGGGCACACCAACTGGGGGCAGCCCCCCCGAGGCCAGGGCAGCTGCGGAACAGAACGTACGGGCTGCCAATCACGCATAAGTCCCGCCCAGCGTTCCGGATCTTCATTACCAGATTCCATTGCTGCCTACACCCACCTTCTGCCTTGCCCAGAAAAGCCCCTGAACTTGCCTAACTTGGCAAGCGCAGGGGTGGCTTACTGGCCACCTGCTCAGGCACTGCTGTGTCAATGCAGTTGCCTGTGTTGCTATAGCACTCCTTTATGCTAGGAGAGTCCAGTTATCATGTAGCAGTGACACTCTTTCAGCAGTGACATCTCAGCAGAATTGGCACAAGTTAGGCGGCCTCTGGAGTGGTGAGGATAGGATTGGGCTGTTAATGACATACAAAAGCCCCACTTGATCTGTTGCTCGTTTGGGGCAAATCGTGCCCCTCATAGTCTTCAAAAAGCAGTAGCTAGTGGGTCTGTCTATCACAGGAGGGGAGTCCCCCTATAATCCAAGTACTGACTTTCTCTCAGGGTTTCACTGGAGATGGAGAAATCAAGAGAAAATGTTGAGGCGGAGCAAGGAATGGCAATAAAGAAAAGGACGCTTTGCAGGCTGTCAGTCTGCCACTACTGAATCAGGATGGGTTTACAACTGTAGTGACAGGGCAGTACTGAACAGCATCCATCATCCTACCTGTGTGTGTCTCTGCTCACACTAGCAGGAGTGTATGCATTGACTTTTAAAGTGGAAGACGTACATGTGAATGGTGATAATGCATATTAACTGAAGCAGGGGAAGATTCCAGAGGACCTAACATGCATTTTGTGATTTTGGCCACCGTCTCTTACCCATTACCCTATCCTCATCTGAGAGCCTCAGCCTTTTACAAATAAGCAGGAGAAACAGCCTTTTCAAGAATTCATGTCTTTCAAATGTTCTAGTAGTAAACAAACAAAAGCCACTTGCTGAACAAGGGCAATGACCAACTTGGACTGAGTTTTGTGACACTTGGAAACGTATTTCTTCTTGGCTGGTGTTGGCTTGGTTCTTTTTATCTGTGTGAAATATTAGTTACAGTGGAGTATTATTTTGCAGTCAAGGTTGCTTGCCTCCTTGTCTTGCTGTCTGAACGTAGCAATCTTTATCGCATTTTCTCATATTTCAGCTTTGTCTCCATGTCGGCATTTCCCTGTGTTGTGTGGAGTGTCATCCTCTTTCCCTAACCTTCTTATTGATTTATTAAGGATATGCTAGAAAAGGCAAGTAACTTTATCTGTGGCACAATGTGTAACATCTGTGCAAAAGTGACTTTTCGTTAAAAGACTGGCATGCCTGCAGCTTGGTGGATTCCACTGCTGTGTATCAAAGCGGGCAATCAGTGAAGGTTTCTGTTCGTTTGTTTGTTTTTAACAATACACAAACACTCAAAAAAATCTTTCTATCCCCAGTTTCATTCCCACTTCCCCCTTTTTAAAGAGATGGAGCCCTTTTTGAAGTAACTTTGACTTTTGAAAAACGAATTAGCAGCATGTACTGTATATTGGATTTCTGTTGTAAGAAAGACATGATTTTATATTGGCTATCTTGATGGCTACCTTTGATAATTGATTTAAATTACAGGCTTTTTTGTTTTTTGTCACACATTGGCTTGGGATATGTCATCTAAGTGCAGTGGTGTTCCTACAGAGGGGAAAACATTAAGTATTGCAGGATTCTGAGCTCCTGTGTAACGCGGTCCCTCCCCCTCACCTTCAGAGCCATTCCCAGATCTGAGAGCAAAGCCCTGAGCCAGCTCTCCAAGCCTCAAATGGCTCTGGCGGCAAAGGGGAGGGACCATGTTACACAGGATCTCAGATTCCTGCAACACTTAACATTTTGCCCCCCTTTAGGAATATCACTGTCTAAGTGAAACTGCATTTTAGCAAGGTGCAAGGATGAAAGCACTATACTCTTCAGTTATATGACAGACACCTACAATATCACTGCAATCTCATTTCATTGGCCAGCAAACAAGAAAGATTGTGGTGTCTAAGAGCACAAATGTATGGGCTTCTAATTTCTTTCATCTGACTGGAATTGCTGGGCTTGCTGCCAAAATGTTTGGCACATTCTGGGAAAAGATCACTTCCATTTGCCAAAAACTCCAGAGAGGATTGTAGAACCTGGAAAGGATCCTGCAGTCCAGTCTGGTCTCTGAAATGGCCTCTGTATTAAGGGGACATGTGAACTTGCCGCTTTGGACCATCCGGGGATCTGCATAGGTTGCACTAGTTCTTATCCCGCAAGTTATATTTGGACCACACCAAGAACGCACTGAAAACTGGTGGGCCTGTGGATGAATTCTCCCAAAAGCAGCCATGATAATTCAAGTAGCATGATACCTAGCTATTTTAAATTTCAGATTTAAATATCAACGATGTCTGTGGTTTCTTGATTTGAAAGGATATTGGGTACAATTGCAAAGTCCTAAAGTGGTGGCAGTATTGGACAGAAAACAAGAGGAAAAGAGACCCATGTGGGAATACATACTTCTATCTTTCCTTTTCTCGCTCTTGTTGGTCTGCCTCTTCTCTGTTGTTCCTTGCCTTCTGAGGCCTCCATTCATGTCTCCCTCCCAGCACATCAGCGGAAGTAGCAGTGCTGAAAGAACAGCATTGGGAGAGTCCAGTTATCATGCAGGCTGCTGTTTCAGCAGTGACACCTCAGCAGAATTGGTGCTACTGAAAGGATGGCACACATGATAATTGGGCTCTCCTAGCATCACCTTTTCTGTTCCTGTCAATGCATCACTTCGCAACTCAGCAGCTGATGGTAGTGCTGGGAGAGCCCAACTATCATGCAAGCTTGATAAACAGCTTCCATGGGCTGCATCCAGTTTTATGTTTGACACCCTTGGGCTGCAAGGGTTTTATGTTTGACACCCTTGGGATATCTGTACTGATCATAATTAGGTATCCTTGCATATGGCCTTTTTGGAGGTCCTGTACAACTGGAATATAATATTTAGTTGGTGTAACAATAGAAATTTGTGGGTGATGTTGGAAACAGGAAGGTTTAGATAAGTATGGTGTTCAGTTTCCTTGCTTTCTAGACAAATGGTTAGGCAGTATCAAGGCCAGGAAAATATTTTGCTGCCATAAGGTGCGGTGCCCAACAGTTCCAACAGCATAATTTAGTATTCCTTAAAACCCAATTGCAAGCCTACTTTCAAACCAAAGCACATTTGCCCATCCCAAGATTTCACTCTGAAATAAAGGCAGGCTTAATAGTACCCAAGTGGCATTGGAGAATACAAGGAAACAAATTGCTCTTTGTAAATGTTTTAACGTACAGGATATAGGAAGGTAGTCTATTACTTTAAAAAGGATTAGAATTTTTGCATTCACCAGGTTGCTACATTTACATATTTTGCTGTTATTCTCTCATGATTGGTTAATATAAGTCAACTGTACTAGAATGTTCTGATTTGGGTGCCACATTTTAAAATAAATTGATTTTTTATTGTTGAAGTTGGCTAGCTGATTCATTGCTCTGTCTTGCGGGAATGGCAGTGATTTTTTTTCCTGAGGTTTTTGCTTTCCATTTTGTTTGCCCTATTCTTGTGGTGTATCTGAATATTTCTAATTTGGAGATTTAAGGCCTGGTGGATTGAGCCAGGACTCAGGATATTGTTCTGGAAATTACATACCCATTTTAAACAGCTCAAGTCAATTTTAGCATCCAGCCGACATGGGCCAACACACGCCCTTTTGAGGATCTACTCTAAGGGATGCAGATGTTGCCGGCACAGAATTGGCACATCTGCTTGAAATTTGAAATTGAGACCATTGCAAGCTTAAGACTATTTTCAGGGGCAAGAGAGCTTGAGAACACTTAATATATTCCAAATTGGGTATATCTATTCAGAATTTTTTAAAAACTTCGGCAGCATCACTAATGAGTATCATTTATCGTCCTGATACCCATTTGTTGCCACCAGCACCCTACGAATGTGATTCCTGTTTCTTCTTAACATTCCCGATCTCTGATCAAAGCCCCTGAAATGGTGCTCCATCATTTGATTTTTTGCTGTCGTAGGAGTAGAAGCAAGAGCTGAGATACCCAGTTCACAGCAGTACTGATATTAGATCAAGTATGGAAGAGGGTTCTGGAGTAATACCCAGGCTTGTTTCTTCTGGTTTCTTCTGCTCTTGAACTGGTGAAACATAAAAATAAAGCTATCGTTCTTTAAAATGGGCATGCTTACAAATGTTAACTGCCCAGCTTCCTTGGCACGAACTGAAGGGGCTGCTCTGAGGTCTTTTTGGCATGTTGCTTTTTTAGAATACACTCATTGTAAGTACAAAGTACACACCTGTCATTATTTCATTTACAGTGTAATGGGAACTTGTTGGACTTAGATTAATGGATAGGAATAGAAGGTTGTAGTTTACTTCCCTGTAGCCTTTACAAACACTGCGGTGTCCACAGCTGGTACAGATGCTGTTTAATAGCTTCCTTAAGCAATGCTCAGTATGTGTTGCTGTTTCTTCTGCGGTAGTGTTATGCTTGACTCTGTTTGCTCTAAGGCTGAATTGAATGGGGAGGGCACTTCTCACAAACACTTTCAGTGATGGCAGAAAGGTAGCGCTGGGGCGTGCAGGAAAGCGGCGGAACGCGGCGTGACGCAACGGGAGGACTGCCAATCAAATGTAAGTCCCGCCCAGCATACCGGCTGGATAGCACTACTGGTAGTCACCCTCGGAACTTTTCCATGCTGGTCCAGGAAGCATTTCCTCCTCTAGGAAGTGAAAGCTGGGTAGCACTAGCAACGGGGGGGGGGACAACCAAGGATCACTGGGCAGGGGGAAGTGATTTTGCTGCCCCTCCCCCGGCATGGCGCACTGGGGCATTTGCAGCCATTGACTCCCCTAGTGGTCTTCTGGTAGCATAAGGCCCTTTATGACTGTTGCAAAGCATGCCATGCCGTTCTGTGCAGCTTGGCCACTGCTGCACGTGGTGAGGGGTTGGTTCTATGCACCAGCAGGCCATCCACATCCCCTGGCACTGGTAAGTCAGCACCGGGTGGGGGGCAGAAAAGAAGTGGGGAGGGACAGGAATGGCGCAGAGGTTGGTGCGGAGAGGAGGGCAGATCGAGGCTAGGAAGGGGTGCAGTGCTGTTGGTGGCAGTGCTGTTGCCGATACCCTATCCCTGTTCCCTGCTTTAATCCATCTTCCCCGATCCACTTGGACGCGCACCAGCTATATAGCTAGCACAGTTCCAAGTCAACCCATTCAGGTGTCGAGGGCTTATCTCCCAGGCAAGTGAACAAATGTTACCTTACCCAGGGGAGACCTTTGGGACCTGAAACTCCCCTGTGGAATTCCGCATATGCCCCGTTGATACAGATAAATTGCTGGCAGGGATTTAGGATTGGACTGCCCATGTGTGTGAATAGAGTTTAAACAAAGACTGATAAGGATTTTCCTGACATAGAATGAAATGCAAGTACGTACAAGCAGAAATCAAACAGATACCACTAGCAGATGGAAGTTTTCACATTACAAGGAGAAAGGAATTTTACAACCTCATCTCTTTCCCTCAGGGTATGTGACCTGCATGAGCTGGCATGAGCTTGGTAGCAAATAGCTGGCAAGATGGAATTCTCTCCTGCCTGGATAAAATGAACATGGGCAAATGAGCAGTTCCCCATGATTGTAACTGAAGTGGTATCCTCTCATGAGGCTTGAGTCCTGTGCCCTGGTCAGTATTTCTCTCAATTCCATTTCCATCAAATGGAACAAACATTGTAAAGCTGTTGAAAGTTCATTCAATGTACTTTCAAGGAGAACTTGGTCACTTACATGGTACGGTTGATGTAGGATGTAGAGTTGCCAGCTCCTGGAATAAAATAGTTCCAGCACCTGGGCAGGAACATGGGATGATCCCAGAGTGGGTGCAAGATTGAGCTGACCAGAAATCATTTTCTTTTTGGTGGGTCTTGATTGGAATTTCAAAAAATGGAATGTATTGCGCTAAAGTGTGCAGCTTCAAAAAAGACTGGGAGTTGAAGAAATTGGTTTTCTTTTTTCTGGAAACTGATCTGAAAATGAACCCCTCCCCCAGCACAAGACAAGCTGCTTTTTCTGGTCAATTGGCAACCTCAGTCAGGCCATTGTTATGTTTTGATCATCTCCACGGTGAAACAATTTTGTTAGTGGTCAGTTCCTATGGGAGAAGAATTCCTGGGCACCTCCTGAAATGATTTATTCATATAACTACTTACATAAGAATAATAATTTAAAAAAACCTATTACGGATTCCCTTGAGAGTGCACTTAGTGATATTTTCCTACCTAAACATAAATTTGAGCTAGGGTAGTGTTCTGTGAATTAGTAAGCTGGTGAGTTTGGTGACTAAGAGTAGTGGTGAATCAGGAAGAATCTTGTTTCTGTTATGAAACAGAAGGTCAGCCATCTTAGCTTAGCTTCTGCCCTTCCGTATGCAATGTGACAGTAATGCCCCAATAATGGCAAACCAGAAGCCCCATTCGGAAGCGTCTGGGATGCCTTTTGAGGTGTGGGAATGCTATGTGTGACCTTTTTGTGCCTAAGAAGACCTCCTGGATGCACCCTCTCAGATGCAACTGGCACTTCCTGTCTGAGAGGTCCACTGAGGCCCTGCATCAGTGGATATTCAAATCTGCCACTATCACTCCTGAAGATAAAGAGGGCCCACTGTAATTGCTTTATATGCACTCTGCATAGATACTCATTTCTTTACAGTGTCTATGCTGCAAGTCTGAATCTTATGAAAAATCAGTGCCATAGTTAAAATTAACTCTGGTTAATTGTGAAATTGTTCTGTAGACATAGATTACTAAAGATACTTAAAGCAGAAGAAATACATAGTAGGTAAAGATGGAATGATTTGTCATTCCTGCCAACCTCGGCGCCTCGGCGTATAGTCATGCTGGCCACATGACCACAGAAGCTTATCGTCGGACCAACGCCAGCTCTTGAGCACTGCCCCCTATAGTCAGTCACGACTAGACCATTTGGTCGTGGGGAAACCTTTACCTTTAAAGATGGAATACAGAAAAACTGGAGAGTTTCTTTTTCCTGTGGATTAATAAATGCACTCATATTAGAGAGGAGAAAACTTTGAGGCAAGGCTAAAGAGCCTGTCATCCACACTATTGGAGTTATCATTGGGAATAATCCTGTTTTGTTTTTGACCATTATACAGTATATTCAGGCGAAGTTGAAGGCTGACCTAAATTGCAGAGAAGATGCTTAGTTCCATCTACTGGTTGTACAGATGCTGAACTCTAGCTATTCTAATGCTCCCAGGAAACACTAGGCATGTTTCATGGCATGCTTGAGCATTAAATAGTATAGGCAGATCTATGCGTTGGCAAAATCATTGGTACCAGATTTCAGAGGGGTAGCCATGTTAATCTTTTGCAGCAAAAGCAATAGACATGTGATGTCTTGAAAGACAATTCAGTTTCCTTGGCAAATCTGTCAGTTCAACTAACAGAGGGACTCTGGCCCATGAAAGCTTAAACAACTAATTTTGTCTTTCAGGTTGGCTCTGTGTGGTAACAAAATGTCTGGGATTGTACCACTTCAGAAAGCAATTGCGGAAATCTCATGATTTAATGTTTCCCATTTTTCCCATATCAAAAACTTGCATTTGGGAAAACAGAGTAAGGGCCCAATCGTATCCAAACTACCAGCACTGAGGCAGCTGCAATGCAGCCCCAAGGTAAGTGAACAAATATTCCCTTACCTTGAGGAGACCTCCATGACTGCCCCTTTGTCCCTGCAGGATGCAGTGCACACCCCATTGGCACGACTGCATCAGCACTGGAAACTGAAATAGGATTTGGTCGTTAAACTCTCATAGGGAGGGGCCATAGATCAATGCTGGAACACATGCTTTGCATGCACAGGATCCCAGCTTCAGTCCTTGGCATTTCAGCTAAAAGGATTTTAAGGAGTAGGTGCTAGCGTAATACCTGGCACCTTGGAGGGATACTGCCTGCCTGAGCCAGCTTCATGTGTTCCATTTGTTTTCCTAGAACTTCCAGCTTTCCACAGGTAGACTTGTAATGGGGAAGCATTCAAGCGTATAGTTGCCTCCCTGGCTGAGTGTGGAATTCTTATTTTGGTGAACACGTAAATCAGCTTGATTGTGTTTGCATACATGAGGCGCATGCATATTCTTTATTTTAAGATTCAACACTGACAAAAATAAGCATCAGTCAGGAGGTTTAAGGTTTAGCCACATCCTTGCCACCACCGCCACCACTTCAACTAAAGTGTTTGTGACCATACTTTGCCAGATAGCTGGCAAGCTGTAACAGATGTTGGCAGGGACTTCTGAAGCTTTGCCCACTGCCCTCTTGTGATGGAGGCTGCCAGGAATTTCTGCCAAGCAAATCTCTCTTGGCTTGAAGCCTGCTCCAAACTCCAGAGCTGCTCAGCAGACAATATTCCAGAGGAGAAATGCGCTGGCGTGAAACGTCTGGTGCCAGGTCCATCGGGAGAAGTGAAAATAATGGGATTAGGCTCCTGTTTCAGTTCATTTTGGGACATTTTGCTTGCACAGTTACAGTTTTGGACCTGTTCCAAAAGAAAGGGAAAATACACAAGACCATGGTATTTCTGAGTCTGCTGCTTGTCTTCTGTATTAGCTTCTGTTGTTATATGTTATGCAATAAGTCTGGGACTGTGTGAGTATTCTACCTCTGCCATTGTTTTATGCTGCATGCAATGGAAGAAGTTAATTTTATTAAAACATGTCTTGCCTTTCTTCTCTTATGGAACTCGGGAATGGTGCACCGTGGAGTTCCCAGGTGTTCATTCATCCAAGCACTGATCTGCTTTAGACCTTCTTAGCTTCAGGAGTGCAGGGGTAGCATATGCTGTATGCACTCACAATATGCTCTGGGCACCACCACTGAGAAGGCCCTGTTGCTGGCTGCCAACTCCCTAACCTCTTTCAGTGGCCGCACAACCAATAAGGCTCCCTCAGATGACTGAAGAGAACAGGCCAGACAGTATGGGAAAAGGCAGTCTCTCAAGTATGCTGGGCCCAAGCTGTAAAGGGCTTTAAAGGTCCAAACCAGCACCTTGAATTGGGCCTGGAAGTGAACCGGCAGCCAGTCAAGGGCAGTCCCATGTAGAGGTTGTTACAATGGTCTAATCCTGATGTCACCATGGGG
The DNA here is from genome assembly GCA_029204185.1 of Lerista edwardsae. Lineage (NCBI taxonomy): Eukaryota > Metazoa > Chordata > Lepidosauria > Squamata > Scincidae > Lerista > Lerista edwardsae. The sequence goes on from JAJKFI010015847.1 coordinate 15,528, forward strand.
TGGACCACGTGGTCAGATCTGATTGAGGCAGATACAGCCACAGCTCGTGCACTAGCCGAAGCTGGGCAAAGGCACTCCTGGCCACAGCCGACACCTGAGTATTGAGGAGCAACTGTGCAATATCCAGTTTAGCATTCTTTTGAAGAGAAACAATGGCCTCAACTGTGGTCTATAAGCGGTCTTTAAATTCAGCCATAATGGTAAACCACAGAGCACAGATTGTGGGTTGCAGACTAGTTTCAACCATGGTTTCATCTTCTGGTTTGTTGTCACCCAACAAATAATGGTTAGTGAGAAGACATATTTAGACACGATGAGAGACCACTGTTTGCCAAACAAACCATGGTTTTGTGTTATGTCTGAGCCCAACCACTATATGGGTCATTTGGGTTTAAGATTACTGGGCCTGTTTGATATGCATATTTTTTTCAAGTGCGTTCTATACAAGAGCAAAGCAGTGTCTAGGCAGTTATTGAAGTCTTTAACAGTACAGTCATACAATCCAACTAGCCAGAAAAATTTTGTAGCCATGTGCACTTGAGACCATTGAAAATAAAACAATTTTGGATAGACGTTCATGCATGGGAAAGTCTGTGGCAACAAATTAGCATCGAAGGATGATAGACTGAGGGCTACCAAATATGGTAATGTGGCCAATCTTAGTTTCAAATTCCCAAGGAGTTTGTTGACTTAATAAGGGACAAAAATATTTCTTAAAAAAATAGTCTGGATTGTTGCAGAGCTTCAAAGGAGACCGCTGATTTTTGTTAGCAATGAGCAGTCTCCAGGCCAACAAATGAAGTAAAAGTGGGTGGAGTCACTGCCTACGAGGTCAATATTGTCATTGCCAAAATCTTCCGTGCAGAATTACAATGAATTTTGATTGCCCTAAACTTTAACCAGATGGAATTTTGGAACACAACAGATAGGCGACTTCAGTAAAGATTGACTGGAAGTGTAATGCTTATTTTGAATATCAATTATTTCCAGTAATGTTTGTTGTTTCATGTCATGACCTCTTTGTCCAGAGATATTCATCCTTGTAATATTCTGTATTTCAAATGCAACTTCTGCCTATAATATTCAACATACAGTGATCATAATTGCACTGCTGTTGAAAATAGTAATTTGAAAACACTGTTTGAAGATGTTTAGGTAATGGCTACATTTAGTTCTTAAGTTCTTGCTTGTTAAAGAATGTGAAGATTCAACAAAGATCATAGATCAACAATAGACCATTGGAATAATAAAGATCCAATGAGAAGAATTTACACTGCAGCACTTAAATATTAATGGTGTCAGAACTGTTAGTATTAATATCTAACTGAAAAGTACATAACTATTATAGTAGTGTTATTTATGTCACTGACTGTTATCAAGTAGTGGACATTACATTGGTTATAGAACTTTGCAGAATTTGTGAGTTGTTGGAATATTCTTGCTAGAAGATTTGATCAGGGATCATTTCAGGGATGCTTAAATGCTACAGTTATAAATTGTAAAGTTCCTTTTCCTTTCTCAGCAAGTAACCTTTAGATTGTTCAGTTTGGCAAAGCAATTCGCATAGTCAGTGAGGTAATTTCATTTCTTTCCACAAGAAGGAAGGATTCAGGGATATTACATCATAGTTGGCAAGTAGATTGGAGGAGAAGGATAGTGTAATGGTTCAAGAGGTGGACATAGAACTGGGAATCCAGGTTCAAATCCCATCTCAGCCACAAAGCTTCCTGTTTGACCTTGGACCAGTGACTCTCTCCTAGCCTCACCTACCTCAAAGGTAGTAAGGACAAAAGGAGGGAAGGAATCATGTACACTGCACTGAGCTCTTTGGAGGAAGAACGGTTTAAAAATGTGAAAAATTAAATAACTTCACATTCCATGGAATTATCTTTCCTGACAATACCTGCTAATGAATCTGGGCAAGGCAGCCAGTTCAGGTGACAGATGGACACAGGGTAGCCCCTCATCCACCGGCAGCCTTTGTCAACCTCCTCGCCCTCCTCATAATGCCTTCTCTTGCTGCCAATCTCCTCTGCACTTCTGGTCAGTCTATTCCAGGCCCTCTCTTTTGAAAGCCAGTGCTGGAGTAGGAATAAGGAAGCTAGGAGAAGGTGGAGTTGAGGGACACTGTCGAACTAGAACAGAGATGTTTTAGATCAGTGTTCTTCAACCTAGGGGTCGCGAAGCCTGAGTTGTGGGGTTGTTGCAATTTACAGGAATAAAAAGGCTGAAGGCCACTGAACTAGAGCACCACCAGGTAAAGGAGGAGGCATCTGGGGTATCCATTCAGGTATCAGGAGATTGTGTCACATTCCTGCTCAGGTTCTTAGTGATTGTGCTAAAATAGCTGTAGTTCCAACCTTCTTGGTAACTTTCTCTGCTCTGTCTCATAAGACTGGTTACAGTGAATAGTGCTGGGAGGGCATAACAGGGACAGGGTGTGGGTGGCGATGGTAGCAGGGAGTGGGCTGATAGGATTCCAGAGGGGGTGGGACCAATGGTGGGTTCCCAGTCTCATACTCTATTTAATTATCTATTTGGGTTGTGGCAAGAAAAAAGGTTGAAGACCACTGTTTTAGATCAACAGTGCCACTCAGCATCACCTCCCAACTTCCTTATTCCACCTTCTGCCTTTTTAAAAGGCAGAGTGTAAGGAGGAAGAGGAAAATTCTGGCAGTGGCAAGGTTCAAGAAGTCTTGGGTATGAAAATATAGGGGGAAGGTTTGAGTGTTGGGGCAGACGGGACAAGAGGTTGGGCAAGTGAAGGTAAGAAAGATGTGGAGGGTCCCTATTAAGAAGCAGTTGTGGAGGCTTCAAACAGGTGTAAGCTGTGTGTGACTGTGGAGGGAACTACAGGTGAGTTGCATTTCAATGCTGGGGGGGGGCAGCACCTCATGACGCTGTTTCAGGTGCCGCTTGAGCTGGGCCTGCCAAAACCACAAATACTGTACATGAACTTATTTCTCCTTCCATGCTTTTCTAGGCAGGTCTGATTCGGACAGACAGTGGTGAGTTTTTTATTGAACCTCTGAAGAGAGGACAGTGGGAGAAGGAGAAGGACGGGAGAGCGCACGTGGTCTACCGCAGGTCTACCATCAAACAACAGAGAGCAGAAGCCTTTAAGACTCATCAAAATGAAGGTAGGATTATGTCTACATGTAATTATATAATTTAGGTCAGTGTTTCACAAACCATGAGTCACACCCTACCAGAGGGTTGCAACCCAATGAGAAGTGGGTCATGACCCCATAGTCAAAGCTCTACCACAAAGCTTTCCTGGGAGCCCCCATAAGCCACTTCCAGATCGCGCCAGGCCTACAACAGGCAACACAAATTGGCCTCTGCAGGCAACTGAGTGCCTCATGGAAGCAACCAGAAGTCACGGAAGCAACCTAGAAGTAAACTGGAAGTAGCTTTCAGACACTTCCACAAAAAATTCTGAAGTTTGGGAACCACTGGATTAGTTTCTGCAAATGTCATGCACCATTTTAATTCCTTCACATCTGCTCTAAGTGGGGATTATCCAGAAGCAGGGCCTATTACTTTAATTCGTCTGAGGCAGGCACACTTTATGACCCATACAAGAAACTCCTACACAGGTGCTGCTATGGTTTTTGAAGCATTGTCTACCTACTATAAAGCTTTTGGAGCAAATAAACTCCAGCTGAAAAATGCCCAGCCTTGCTCTTAGATCCGGATTCAAAACATTTTTGGATAACACTCCCCTGCCCCCACCAAAGAACCCCCAGTGGTGGTTGAAGGATGGGTCTGTGAAGGAATGTTAAGTCTCTTTTGTTAAAACCTTGACCTCCGTTAGGTGATACTTTAAATAAAAGCTCTCAGTTCTCAGTAATTAAGCCAGCCATAGCATATAAATTGCATGTTGAACATCACTTTGTTTTTTGTAGAACTGTGCATTTTAGAGAGACCAGAACAAAGAATTGCTGCATTCTTTCCTTGCTCCTCTTATCTTTCTAGTTCCGGGCTTTGGTCACCTTCCGAACACTCTGGACCTGATTGAAGACCAGCTTGGTGAAGCAGATCGGAAAAGGCGCCATGCCAAGAAAGATGACTATAATATAGAGGTCTTGCTGGCAGTGGATGATTCGGTTGTGCGGTTCCATGGGAAGGAACATGTCCAGAATTATGTCCTCACCCTCATGAACATAGTGAGGATCTTTTGGATGGTTGTTAATTGTTAGAGATGAGAACAGGAAGGGAATTGTGAATGCGTGTGACTGTGTGACTGTGCCTATTGATTGCCATGGCATAGGCCTCCTGTGACTGATAGGCGCTTTGGTTTCCTCTCATGTACTAGAAATCTGCCAGGTTGTGGTCATGTTATAGTGCATGCTGCATAATTTAGAGGTCTAGTGTGAAAATTTGACATCATGCCTCTGGGAAATATGCCAGGAGTAAGTGACAATACCATCTGCAAAAATTCAAAGGAAACATAGTTGTTTTGCTGTAGGGAACTAAAGAATTGTGGGTATGGCCTATTGGAAGAATGAGTTAAAATGAACATCTGGCTTTGAGCGGTTTATGGCTTTTTGAAACCAAAAATCTCTCTGTGAAACTTGGTGGGTTATTTTGCTTCTGTTCGGGACACCAATTTGGTGTTCTGGATCAGTTTGCATGAAATCCTTCCTTCCTCAGAAAGTGTTCCAGAGAGGATTTATTTGTGTGTTTTTCCCTGGGGGGGTGGGGAAGCAAAAACAGAGATGCCATCCCTCTTTCTTTCCAGCCAGTTTTAAAGCTATTCACAAAATACATGAAATTTAAAGCTGATTGTATCAGAAGGAAGAACAAGTGTGTAGCAAATAGGCAGCTTTGTGAAAGTACAGTCCTCTTTATCTGTGACCTCGCTATCTGCGAGGAGCAGAATTGCTACTTCCCTTGTTATCTGTGCTTCTGTCCTTGTTTTCCACCATGCAGAGACCTTCTGAAGGCTGCAGGGACTTTTATAATGGCACTTGCCAGCGCATGTAAACCTCATGTGCAAAAATGCTAGTAAAGGTAATTTTATATGCCATTTTCTCCAATATGTATGCAATTACACTGGTAAAGAACCAAGTCCCTTGGTTCTCTTGTAGCTCTAAGTGTTGCCTTTTACCTCCCCCCATCTTGCATCTTTTTCCTGAGCATCTCTCCTTGAAGGATCACCAGAATTTCTAGTTAGTTCATCATTTAGTAACAAAGAAGGAAAGACTTAAGAGATGTTCCTTAATTGCCAGAGAATGTAGAAGGCTAATATTGATTTTGCAAAATTTTTGCTCTGGTACGCTTCTGGCATCTGAATATCTGCAGACACTTTTGCAAAGATGTGTATTTCCTTCCCTTCTTCCCTCTGATTAAAGTTCTCTAATTCTTTCCTTTCCTGGCTAGATAGGACAGTAAGAGAGTAAATGGCTCTGGGCACCAGATGGACCCTGAAGTGGAATTCCTGTTAATGCTTCACTTTCCCTTCTGGCTATTTTTCTGTCTGAAGTGCAGAGGTGAGAATTCCATCCGTAGAATTTTATTTAAGGAGCTAGGAGACCAAGCAACATCAGGTGGTTACGTCGAAACATTGTGGGGCAGCTCAAGATGTGAGTGCAGGTTGGTCAGCATCAGAGAATATTTTCCAGTGGTATCTTCCTGCTCTGTAATGGCAGCTGTTCCCAGAGATCTTGAACAGCAGAAATGTAATAAATATTTGAACAGAATCCACTGATTCATAGCAGAAGGGGAAATACCTTGTCACAAACTGAAATGTGATTATTTTAAGGGATAAAAGGCCTGGCAAAAAGGCAGGCTGAAACTGGGGCACATCATCTCACAGTGCAATATGAGGCCAGTATGAAGCTTGCTGATGAAAGCAGTGTTGTTGTGAGGCACACGTATTTATACAATTTAGAGCATAATCAGCATTTTTTTTGTAATTAATTTTCTTTGAAATTTTGTTTCTTTTTCAGTCAATTGGCAACATTGCATTTATTTTAGAAGACAGAACTTTGAAGAGTGAATGAGAAAGAGAAGCCAGTTGGTTGCTGACGTTGCATATTAGTGTTGGGTGTTTTTTGTTTGGGGGGGGGAGATTATGTGTGCCATTTTGGGAAGGAAAAAAGTAGGAACATGAAACTGGATGAAGGAAACTCTTGAAGGAAATGTGTTGGGAAGCTGTAACTCCCCCCCCCCAATTCTAAGAGGGAAATACAGGTGGCCCTCATTATCTGCAGGGGTTCTGTTCCTGGAAATCTGCTGATGTTCAAATCTGTGGATTACAGACACCTGAACCCTCCAAGCACAATTGGAGCTGGGCTCCTGTTACATTCAGAGGGTGTTCTGAGGGCCGGGGAGACCGCATGTGGCCTCCTCAACTCTCAGAATGCTGATTTCATGCAAAAACAAAAGTAACTTCCAGTTTCCCCTGAGAAACCGGAAATGATGCCCTTTTATCCCCCTAAGGCTTCCCCGGGCCTCAGAATGCTTTATAAGGGTATTAAAACATCACTTCTGGTTCCCCCCTAAAACTGAATGTGGTTGTTTTCCCCCCCCAAAGGCCCCAGCCCTCAGAACACCCTTTGGACGCAAGCAGAGCAGTGGTCAGATCCAGGTGGCCCTCCCTCAGTGGGTTTGGACCCTGCAGATAAGAGGGGCCTACTGTATAGAGCAGTGGTTCCCAAACTCTTTTGAGGGAGTTGGGAATCTTGTAAGTAGTGGCAGGGGAGGGGCAAAAGCTGCAACATGATTCCCAGGATCGCGCTGCTGCCCTTGGTGAAGGGGCGTAATTTATACCTATCTCTCAAAGTGCTGGCCTCTGTGTGGGGAGCCCTGGGGACAGTCCCGCAGGGCTCCCCAAGCCTTGCACATTACTCTAAGAGCGCAATCCTAAACTGGAGTTAGGCCGGCATAAGCTAAACCTGCAAAGTTTGGCCGGCACAAGGTCCACCATAAAGTATGTTTGGACCACTCTCAAACTCAGGCAGGATGGCGCACGTCTGTGTGCTGGCCTCTCTGACTCCAAGAGTGGTCCAAACATACTTTATGGTATCCCTTGTGCGGGCCAAACTTTGCTGGCTTAGCTTATGCCAGCCTAACTCAGTTTAGGATTGCGCCCTAAATCTGAAACATGGACTGGTATGTGTCCAAGTGGGCCATTGGAACTGCAAAATATGAAATTGGAGAGCTTCAGAACTTTGCCCCACCATGGGTTTGCTCCCAGTAGTGCCTGTTCATGTGGTATTCTGGGGTGGGGGGAAGCTTCACATGAAAAGTAATGAAAGTTTTTGTGTGTGTGTGTGTGTGATGGAAACACAATGGGAGGAGAATTTCAGCAGGGCAAAGTTCTAAAGCCTTCCAACCTCCTTTCCAAAGGTTTGCTCTGCTTTGCAACCCTCCCCGGAACAGGGTTTTTTTTTTTGTTTTTTTTTAAAGAACACCCACCCACAGGACCACATTAAGTATTTAGGGCAACATATAACTTGCCCTAACACAGACTCTCTCTGAAGGTTACATGCCCCTAAACCACGTTCAAAATCCTGAAAATGTAATGAAATTTTTCTAACCATGACCAATTTCACGGTATTTGCTTGGAATTGTAATGATGGTCAGGCAAATCATTGCGCAGAGTAGTAAATATTGGATCTCCTTTGGAGTGATTGTTATGGAAGTAGTTTCTTTTTCAGAATTGAAAGTTTGTGCTTGTTCCGAAATACTGTTAGGGTGAAATTTTTAGTGGACAGGTGCTGGAAACGCATGCATAACAGAGCAGCTTGTTCGGGACAAGCTTGGAGGGCTTGTTCGGGACAAAGGTGTTTGCCTTAGCTTGCCCATTAGTGTAACTTCCATTTGCATTCTGTGTTTTAGAACTTCTGTGCAAAATAGTCCATTTGCAATCAGTTCATACATTTAATTTGAATGCATTGTGACAAAACTACAAATTTAGTTTAATAAATTTTTATCCCACCTTTCTCCCCACATACCTGCAAATTCGACGGGAATATACGTATACAAACTGATATTTGGGATGAGGTGCTCTGCTTTAGAAAACTTCTCCATAAAATTCCTTCATTTTCTTATTTAACCATTCTGACTGATGGAGAAGAGGATGTATTTCCACTCTGACAGAGAGCTTTCTCTTCCCTGCAGTACTGCTGGTGTCATGGATGAGGTCATTTTTTTCCAGCTTTTCTGGGGAGGGGGGAATGGCATGAGAAGTTCAGAATTGTCAGGTTTAATCAAAAGCTTTGTTTTCAGCCCCATTTCATGGTTTATACTCAGCAGGGAATGCTTTTCACTCAGTGAATGTTCAGGATGCTGTGGGGGAACTGAAAGAGGGGCAGCTGCCTTTTCAGATGGAAAGAGCCTCATTGGAGAGCTTAATGAGCTAAAAGAAAAGATCAGTAAAAGGGGAAAAACATGACCTCTTTGGGTAAGATGCAAAACGAATAGTTTACTAAAGCATTATTTCCTTCTTCAGCCTCCAGGCAGGCCTTTTTCTTCCCCTTTCCTTTGTTCCTGCTTCTAGTTCTGACACTTTCTTTTTGCAGCCTTGTCAAGTCCCCGCCACTTGGTGGGCAACACCCACAGTTTACTGGCCTTGCCCGCTGGTTATCCATCATTGCTGGTGACCTTTTGAGAGGCTTCCTTTTAGACTGGACTCCCACCGTGCCATGACGTCACTGTGGGGCCGCAAGACTTCAAAACGTGTCTTGGCCTGGATGGCTTCCCAAGCAGCTTTCCCTCGAATTTGACAAGTCTGTCTTCCTTGTCTTTACCGCTACAATAATAGCAACATTTACTGTAGCTGAAAGAGAGATTTCTAAAATTCATATGGAACAGAAGAATGTAGGGAGACACAAGCATTGTTGGCTAAATACAAGATGCAAGACAATTCAAGAAAGGTAGCTGTTGTGGCTGGGATATTGTCTATGAATCCTGAAGATTCCAGTTCAAACCTTACATCTTCCAGGAACTCACTAGGTGATCTTGGTTAAGCCGCACGTACCCCCTCTTGCCCTCTCCAATAGGGAGATGAAGTAAAGGCTACTGAGAAAATGTGCATGAAGGGTTTGAAGACCCTTCAAACCCTTCAATAGACCCACATGGGGGCTGTCTGTTTATTAGTGGGAGTAAACAGAAACAGACCCTTCCAACTTGCTCAAGCTGAAGAAGATCTGGACAGTGGCTGTTCCCTTCTTCCACTGCTCTCTGTCCAGCTCTCTCCCTCCCAGCTCTTTAAGAATGCTTCCAAGTGGGTCAGGAGATTGGAAAGGCAGCACCTCTCTCCTTTTTTTAACCTGCCGCTTCAGCTGCCCTGGATGCAGCCTCCTTGCTCCACCCAGGTCCTGTGTGCTCTGCTTTTCCAGGATGAAGAGACTGCATTCAGGGCAGCTGAAGCTGGAAGAAAAAGAGAGGTGTGGGAGGCATCTCAGCTCGCTCTACTCTTTTAGCTGCATGTGGACAGGCAGATGTACATGGGTTAATGTGCACACACTATTATTATTTTTTAATTTTGGGAGGGAGGTGGAAGTGGCAGGAAGTTCACATGGAGTATGTTTGTGTGTGTGTATGGACAGCATTTTGTGTGTTGGCTTGGGCAGCATTGGAGCTCTGACTGGACCTGCCCTGGAGAAGCCACTGCAAACCAGCATAGACAATGATGAGCTAGGTGGTCCAGTAGAATAAGGTGGCTTCCTATGGGCCTCTGATACTTTCCATATGGTGGTTTCCTATGGGCCTGAAGACACGTAAGGTCCCCAAGTGTGAAGGAGGAGGAGGCCTTGCTTCAAGTACTTTCTTTATTTGCTTAGTCGTTGGGGTGAGAGTCAGGGTCTTTTCTGTACTCAGGTTATGGAAATCCCTCTGCAGGGAAATTAGTCAGTCTGGCTCAGTTTGTGCTGCAAAGAGTGTTGAAGCCTGTTTTAATTCAACAGGCATTTGGGAGTCTGATTTGAATATATGGTTTTATGTATTGTTCCATCAACTTGTACAAATGTTTTTAGCTATTGTGGTGTTGGTTGTTTTGTATCTTTTAGTTGCGCGTGGGGATAAATTTTATTGTTTGATTTATTACACAGAGGAGGCAGATGTCATAGACAGTGAAAGATGAGAGCACTCTGGAGGTTAGCTAAAGTAGATTTTTCTCTTCTTTTCTTTCAAATAGGAAATACATTAGTGGAATGCACACTTGAGCAGAATGCCCTGAGCTTTTGTGGGGTGGATGACCCAGGGGGAGCAAGACGGTGTTCAGAATTCATCAGAAAGGAGAACACAAGGGAGCCATGCCAGCAACTATAAATCACAACCTGGCCAAGACCACACAAATGAACACTAATCCTATTAGTTCAAGGCCAGGCTAAAGAGGAGAGGCTTGGTTAGGCTGTTGTCAGATTATGAAGAAGAAAGGATTTGATGAACTGGTAGCTGGGGCAAAGTGAACAGAAACTGAAGCATGAATAGAGCAAGAGCAGACAGTAGGCTCAAGTGAGAACCAGGTTTACTTGAAAAGTCATAACATTACATTGGTTTTGAGATTTTTCTGTTATAACTAGTTGCTAAAAGGAGATATATGAGCCTTGAACTTAAGAGCCTATCAATACACTACATTTTTCCTATTCTTACAATGGGATTCTGCCATGTCCCCCTCCTCCTGCAAAGGGGCAATTCTACATCCAAGAGATCCTGGAAGGTCATGGACAGAAGCACAGACGCGATGGTCTGGCAACTTAATGGATTTTTGTTATAACAAACGTCAATAAAGGAAGCAAGGTGGGGGGACTGCCCACCTCCAGTCCGGGTTACTTCACCCTTCTCTATGTGATGGAGTGCTCCTGTGTTCTGTGGAGGGGCAAAGTCCTGGTATGACCTCTAGGGGTACCAAAGGCCTACCGGCACTCTAGTACCTATTGACAGCTGAGGATGGGAAGAACCAATGATGTAATCAGCCATTGTTGATGTGCTCCAGCTGTTCGGTGGCATCTCCTCCTTGATCTGAAGCCAGGCAGGTAGTACTGATTCTCATTAAAATGTGCTGCCTGATTAACATAGTGCCAGCTGGAGAACTTCACCAGTCTATAGATCCATGCAAATGAGAGTTTAACAGTGGTCCTGAGTACATGGGGGTCCCGTTCCTAGACCACTCATGAAAGCAAATTAGAGAATGCTTTCTGCAATACAACTGACTGCAACCCAAGTTAAATGGACAATGTTTCAAGTGAAATTGACAGTTACAGCAGTGGAGACTGTGGCTGGCAGCACAATGCTGGGTCATATATTTTGGATCAGAATTCTTGGGGACACTGCTTTATTGATCTGTGAGCAAAGACTTCAAGTACTTTCTTTATTTGCTTAGTCGTTGGGGTGAGAGTCAGGGTCTTTTCTGTACTCAGGTTATGGAAATCCCTCTGCAGGGAAATTAGTCAGTCTGGCTCAGTTTGTGCTGAGCAAAGACTAAAATGCAGAAGTAAGTTTTGTTGTAAGGATTTTTTTTTAAAAACTACACTTCAAAACAACAACAACCCTACCCTCAACATTGGAAAAGAAAAAATGATTTTTCTACCACTTATTCAGCCTAGTTGAAGGGGCATATGATAAGGTGCCATTTCTAGAGGCCCTTGTATGGCTAGAATGACATATTTGTTTGTATTCAGTATCTGTATTAATCCTGAGTCTGTCGTCATTGTTACTATACTAGCTAGTTTTGAGTATTCAAACATCAAGTGATGGAAACATATTTTGATTTCTAGTGTTTTGAATCTATACTGGTTCTGTGTTTTTTGTTCTTTGTATAAGAATGCTAGAAATCTCCCCCCCACCTCACCCCCATAGTTGAAATTCAATGATTAGTGTTCTAGGGTCAGGATGTGATAAAAATCAGTTATTGGGGTACTTTCATAAGGACTGGCATGGCAGTTTGTAGGGGGAGACTAGTAGAGAGTTGCCTAGATGCTGTTCTGCGGCAATGTGTTAGTCTGGGCAAGTTCCCATATCCAGAAAGCCAAACTGGACTTGTTTCCCAACCTCTTTTTCTTTCATCTCTTCCCAGACTGAATTCTGAGTGTAAATCAATCTTGAGCAATTTTTCACAACTTAAACTGTGCCTGCAGTGAACTGATTGTTTTCTTATGCATCTTATCTTAAGGCCAAACCTTTGTTAAGCACTTCATTTGTGTGCTTCATTTTTGTTTGCTTAATAGTTGACACAATGGGGGGGGGGGGATATCAGCATTGGGATCATGGTGTGGGCAAGGAGAGGAGATTTTACCCTTTTCTTCTTCTGTGGTACCTGTGAATTGCTTCCACCCTCCAAAAAAAACCCTAACCCTGTAGTTAGCTGCTGTTGGGGACAGTTAAATATCCTTCCCCCGCCACCACCTTCTGAATAGCAGTGGTATTATCAAAATAAAGCTTAAGTGTGTCTTTGTCCATATCTGTTTGTTTAGCCTATATTTAGGATGATGGCAGGATATCATCATCCACCTGTACACCATGGGCTCATTGTCCCTTTTTGATTGTTAACAGTAGTTATTGCCTAACAATGTAAAGAAGTCCCACTGAGTTCAAAGGGGCTTATTCCCAGGTAAGTGTGCACAGGACTGCAGGGTGCCTAGTTTCCCAAAGTAATTGAATGAAGTTAGTAAAGCATGTTTGCTGAAGGAGACAAAGGAAGCCTACCAACAGTTAACAATATGGCAGGAATGGTGGCAGAATAAACCACTGCACAGCCAATTCAAAAACAAAACATCCAAAGTAAATTCAGCAGTGAAAATACATGGCTAAGGAAATGTATACTGAAGAAGGAAACTGTAGGACCTGATTCAGTGAAGACCCAGATTGAGGAAACATACAATGACGGCAAGTTCCTGTTGTGCAAAGAAGCAGAGGAAAGAATGGACCACCTGATAAATGGCTTCAAGAAGGTCTTGCAGAAATACTATTTGGAAAGACATAATAAATTTGCAGCAATGATGCATTGGGACCTCTGCAAAGGTGTAGTATAATAATAAACTTGGTGGGAACACAAATCTGAAAAAAAGTTATTGAAAATGAACATGTGAAAATATAAATGACAAAAAGTGCTGATGTTGGAAGCTTCAAAAAAATGGTGCTATAAGAAATGAAAGACTTAATCAGACATTGTCCACTGCACTCGTATTTCAAGACCTTGAGCGGGGCAAAGCTCATTACCCCCTGATCCTCTGCAAGGGGTTGAAAGGTAGGGGAGGAACTTAAGCTGCTGTCTGTGAGCTTGTTGGTTTCATGAGGAGGGCCTACTAGTTCCTGTCACCTTAATCGGATTAGAAGGAGAAAATCCTTCTCGTCATATTCTTGCAATGTATTAAATTCAAAACTGTAACAGTTACCATTTGCCACTAATAAGGTGGCCTAATTACCCATGATGGCCCAGACACAGGCTTTGGAAGTATCTGGAGTCCTGTCTAGCAGCAATTGTGAGAATGGCATATGCAGGCACCTAGAGTTTATTTTCAGCTCCCATTTACTGAACTAATACTGTAATTGCTGACCATAGGTTAAATTATAGCTAGCTTTTAAAAAATATAAGCATTACAAAGTCAACCTTGTTCCCAATTTAGTAATGCTGAATCTTTCTTTGAGAGGACTCCTTTGATCATCTGGTGTTATTTGTGCTGTGTACCTTCATAGCTTGTGAGCCCAATACTAATTATACTCAGTAGTAGGTTCTGTTATAGTCAATGGAGCTTACTCCCAGGAACATGTGGCTAGGATTGCAGCTACAAGATATTTTCACAGACTTGGCCCAGCTCAGATTTTTCTGAAAGGACTTTTATCCCTTCTGCATTGTACTGAAACATCGTTTTAGGTGTCTGCCATTTTGGTAAGTATTGCTACGGTTTTGCATAAGTCAAGCCTGCGTAAGTTGTGAAACTCGCTCTCCCCAACCACAAACACCCATCCGCCATGTATTGTGGCCTGCCTAGCGCTTGGCCTTTGGGTAGGTGCCTGTGCCTGTGGCTGCTGTGCTGAGTTTGGCTTGTGAGGGGGGGGCGTCACAAGTATTTTCAGGCCTGTACAAGTGTCTAGCTGACAAGTATGGCAAGTTGTGGGGGAGGGGGCAGCCAACAGATGAATCTAGAAATGGTTTCCGAAAGTCAGTTCGGGTAAAATAAGAAGCTCCTGCAATAAATGGATACGATTATGTTTGAAATGCAACTGAATTCCCAGAGCTAGCAGAAATTTCCAGACAGAACGCTCTGCATGATGTGCGGCACAAGACCTTGTTTGGCAAGGAATAGGCATTGGCGGTTGTAGTGGAGATGAAGTAACTGCTGCCAAAAGACAAGTAGTCCAGCGCACTTACCATATCAAATCAAAAGAATTCAAACGAAAG
>JAJKFI010015848.1:0-16116 GCA_029204185.1 Lerista edwardsae
ATTATTATTATTATTATTATTATTATTATTATTATTATTATTATTATATCCATGAATTTCTGTTGCCTTTCTGTCCCCTTGGGACCTTCAAAGTGGCTTACAATTTATTTAACACAAAATAGAATTAATTTTTAAAAAACAAATCAAAGACGGGTAGGTGAGTGGCAGAGAGAGAATAAAAAACAAAGCCATTAAAACAATAGCATTTAAAACTAGAACTGACTGAGAACACAGGAAAAAAATACGGGGGGGGGGAGGGCATCAGCTTAACTGAAATGTTTGCTTGAATAAGGGCTCTTTACCAGATGACAGTGAAGGAGGCCAAAGAAGGGAAGGATTTCTAAACCTGGGGGACTGTGACTGAACAGGCCCTGCCTCTCCCCTCCCCCAATGAAGTTCTGAAGGAGGGGGAACATGGAACACAAACTTTGATATTGAACTAAGCTGAGAGGACAACTGCAGAAAGAGGGGGGTGGTCGAGGGTTGTTTTTGAAAAATATGATCAGTCACCCAGTAGGGGCAAGAGGTGGTCACACAGTCGGTGCTATGTACAGAATTGTCTTTCCTTCCTTGGGTATCGCTGAGGAAAGGTTGAGGATGTGGAAGAGAAGAAATGGTGGTAGTTGTGATAGTTTTATTTTTTTGGGGGGGGGGCTTTCTTTCTGTCTTTACTTTCCATCCTGGAACCAGGAGATTTACATGTTAGGGAAGGTCGAGTCTCTCTTTTGTTTGAGACTTGCACCACGCCTTCTCTTTCTTCAGTGTTCTACCTACCATGACCTACAATGCTGGCCACTAACCCTTTCTAGTGATCCAAAATGCCTTTATAATTTGCCTTGCCTCCACAGAGAAGTAGCATGGTTAAACGATCATGTGCCCTTCTCTGTCTGATCTGAATTAAAATAGTGGCCAACAATGAGGGAGTGTTCCAAGTTTGTTGGAGTCAGGAAATCCCCAGCTGAAGCCAGTGCAGTAGGTATGGTCATGGTCAGTCTTAAACAACCTTGTAGGCTCTTGGTTTATTGCCATTTACATTCTCTGCTCACCCACCCCAACTCCAGAGATAGCTTATTTATGGTGCTAATGGCTAGGTTGGCAGAGTGATACCCCCCCTGATAGAAACCAATATAGGGCACACTTTCCCAACACTGCACCTTCTCCTTGACCTTGGTGGGTTGAGAATCCTGTGGCAGCAGAGCAGCTAAGAATGGAAGTGGTGAGCCAGGAAGTCCCAAGTTCATCACACGAATTTATGAGGCCCTACTAAGTCCAGCATCATATTCTGGAAATATAAAGTGGCTAAACAGATACCTCTGGGAAGCTCACAAGCAGAGCGTGAAGGCAGTAAGCTGCCCCTCTTGTATATTCCCAGTATCTGTAGATGATAAGTATGGTGTCAGCTACCCGCCTGCAATATGGCATCACATGTAACTCACCAAACTGAATGTGGCTCATAGCCATGTGCTGTGGATTCACTTTCTGTCCTTCTTTTGCTGCCTGCCTGGGATGTCAGGAACAGAAAGTTTGCTAAATGTTGTCAGGTCACAACATCCCATGACCGGGTGGGCTGCATTTGGCTTGGTGTTATTGTTTCTGTCCGGTTGTTTAAAGGTTTTGAATGTGCTGTGTCCGTGTGAGGATACCACACGGGAATGAGCATGAAACCATTCTTGTATGTGTATGATGATATTTTAGTCACTTAGAACTGTAATACCTCATTCACTTTTATGACATACGAATGGGAGGATATCTTTTTATTTATTTGACTTGTACTATCACGCAGCGGCAAGTGTCATATCCGACAGAGGGAGCTGGGTGTGAATTGTGATGTAACACCTCCAGCAAGTGGCTTCTTTCTCATGCGCCTTCTCTCCACTCTCGCTTTTTGTCTCTCTGCCTTCGTTCTTTTTCTCCGTTTTTGTTCTTCTGCCTTATTCCAGGGTATGCTCCTGTCACGGGCATGTGTCACCCTCTGCGTAGTTGCACCCTCAATCATGAGGATGGATTCTCCTCTGCTTTTGTGGTTGCCCATGAAACTGGACACGTGTAAGTGTGCGCTGCACAATTTTCACTGGTTGCTGTGTATTATTATTATTATTATTATTATTTATTGTATTTATATACCACCTTTCTGTCTTTTCCAAGACATCCAAGGTGGTTTACATTATTTAAAAAAAATAATGCTACAGAATGAAAAAGCAGAATTGTCTCAGGCCATTGGTGATCTTTTCATGTATAAAACCTGATGTTTTCTCAGGAGGTGATCGTGGCTCCCTGGCCTGGCACCCTCTGTCTTACCTTCCTTTTGGGGTACACAGGTCTTCACTAGGTCTCGTATCCTTGTTGTTGTTGCTTGGAGCATTGATAAGAGATTCAGTGCTTTTACTCCAGCTGTTTTTTTTTTTTTAAAAACACCACCAGTTTTATAATTTTAATGCCAGATCCATAAGAAATTTAGGGCACAATCCTAACCAACTTTCCAGCACTGACCTAGCTGTGCCAATGGGGCATGTGCTGCATCCTCCAGTTGGGGGGCAGTCACGAAGGCCTCCTCAAGGTAAGGGAATGTTTGTTCCCTTACCCTAGAGCTGCATTGCCCTTATCCCGGTGTTCGAAAGTTGGTTAAAAAGCATTTGGTGCATTGTCCCAGGTGCCATGAGGTTTTGGGTCTGCCCCTGGATCCAACTGTCTGCTGAGGTTGGCTAGGTTTGTAGCCTAGGGCAGCAATTTTCAGACTCTCATGGAGAGTTTGCACCACTGTAAGTGTTTGCAGGGGTGATGGGAAAGCAGCAACATGATCCCCAGGATTGTGTTGCTGCGTGGGGCTACAGGGGATGCAAGTGCCTTACCTGTCACTGCGCTGGCCTCTGAGGGGTGTGGGGAGCCCTGCAGAAGCCTCCACAAGGCTCCCCAAACATCTGCAGAACTTAAAAAGCTATCATGACATACTCCTGGTTTCACTATCACAACCCGGAAGTTGGTTGTGATCATTTTTTTAGTTCTGCAGATGTTTGGGAAGCTCTGGGGAGGCTTTCACGGGGCTCTCCACACCCCTCGGAGCCTGGCGCAGCAGCAGGAGGTAACACACCTGCAGCCAGCAGTGTTATGCTGCCGAAACGCTGGGTGGGACATCCGGGTGATCGACAGCCCGCCCGTTGCGTTCCGGAGCGTTACGCCATTTGCGTAACCAATTATGCCGCTTGCGTACGTTACGCAAACGGCGTAATGCTCCGGAGCGCGACGGGTGGGCTGTCGATCACCCGGATGTCCCACCCAGCGTTCCGGCAGCATAACACCGCTGCCTGCAGCCCCTGTAGCCCCAGGCAGTGACACAATCACTGCCTTCACCCTGCCTCCACCCCTTAAAGACAGAGGGGCAGAGACTTTCAGGCTGGGGCATCGCGTTGCCCCAGCTTGAAAACCTCTGGCCTAGGGGGTTGTCTTGGGCCTAGCACTGTGCCTAGAAAGTCAGGCCAAGGTGGCGAATTTTGCCTTCACACCAGTTAGTACCTGTGGGAAGTAGCAGTGGTATTCAAAAGTCTACTGTTGTTCCATTATTGGGAAACACCACTTATAGATTTCTTTTTTAACAGGTTAGGTATGGAACATGATGGTCAAGGTAACCGATGTGCTGATGAGACCAGCATGGGAAGCATTATGGCACCATTGGTGCAGGCTGCGTTCCACCGTTACCATTGGTCCCGATGTAGCAAACAGGAGTTGAACCGTTATATACAGTAGGTCCACTTGAGAGAAAAAAAAATTGCATAGGCTGAATGAGTGGGAGGGTGCATGTGGAAATAGAAGTTATGCATAACTGAATGGTAAATTAGATGACACAGTCATAAAATGTACAACTATTTGAATGCAAGGATCCCTGGAGCAGCTGAATTACAATGGAAAAATTTGCAAGAAAATAAAAAGTGGTTTTTTTGTCTGCTGCAGCTCCTATGACTGTCTCTTGGATGATCCCTTTGAGCACAAGTGGCCAAAGCTGCCGGAGCTGCCAGGAATCAATTACTCAATGGATGAGCAATGCCGCTTTGATTTTGGTGTGGGCTACAAAACATGCACAGCTGTGAGTATAGAAGTCCTGCTTGCAAGACCTACTTTTTCTTGCCTCTGTCTGCTGTGGAATTTAGAAAATACCCCACCAGCAAGGCTCAATTGACATGTTTTTTTATGCAGATGCTCAATCTTTTTTGAAAGGTCACATAACAAATATAAAGTGTGAATGAGACGAACATGTATCATGCAGGGTACACTAATCAGAAAGCCAGGATCGGTTGGTAGCTGTCTTTTCAAGGTAGTTCTTATCTTGAGCTTCTGTTAAAAGTGCAAGAGCACAACCTGTACAAAAAGTGGCAATCTTAACATGGATATGTCCTTAATTTAAGAGACTGTCCTTTGTAACTTGTGCTAGATACTTTTTTGTTTTGTTTTGTGGAGAGTTACAATATATTATAATAGGGACGTGGTGGCGCAGCGGGTTAAACTGCTGCTGCTGGGCTTTCCAACCGGAAAGTTGGGAGTTCAAGACTGAGCGACGGAGTGAGCTCCTGTTGCTTGTCCCAGCTCCTGCCAACCTAGCAGTTCGAAAGCACCTAAATGGAAGTAGATAAATAGGGGCCATTTCGGTGGGAAGGCAATGGCGTTCCGTGCGCTACGGCGTATAGTCATGCCGGGCACATGACCACGGAAGCTTGTCCTCAGACAAAACACCAGCTCTACAGGCTTTGAAATAGAGATGAGCACCGCCCCCTACAGTCAGTCACGACTAGACCATTCGGTCGTGGGGAAACCTTTACCTTTATAATATTAATGTAGGATTCTTACCTATATTTGTCTACACCATAAATTAAGTTGCAGGTATGAATGGGTTTCTTGTACTTTCTTCCAGTGTAAATATACTAAATAGATGAACTCTTTTGGGTGTGTGTTTTTCCTTTTTGACAGTTCAGGACTTTTGACCCTTGCAAGCAGCTGTGGTGCAGCCATCCCGATAATCCCTACTTCTGTAAAACAAAGAAAGGACCCCCTTTGGATGGAACTGAATGTGCCTCAGGCAAGGTACCCATAGTGTTGACTGGATATTGGTCAGTTTAACTTGTAGTAGAAAGCTGGCATATCTCCCTCCTGACCACTCTCTTTTTGTTTGCACATGTGGGCAAACAGACACCGTATTTATGTAGTGAGTTTGCCATCATGTACCCATTAGGCACAGTTCTTTGTGTATACTATAATATCGATTCTTTATACTTATACTTGAGGGACGTGGTGGCGCAGCGGGTTAAACTGCTGCTGCTGGGCTTTCTGACTGGAAGGTTCGGAGTTCAATACTGCATGACGGAGTGAGCTCCCGTTGCTTGTCCCAGCTCCTGCCAGCCTAGCAGTTCGAAAGCACCTAAATGAAAGTAGATAAATAGGGACCACTTCGGTGGGAAGGGAACAGCGTTCCGTGCGCTATGGCATAGAGTCATGCTGGCCACATGACCACGGAAGCTTGTCCTCGGACTAAACGCCGGCTCTACAGGCTTTGAAACGGAGATGAGCACCGCCCCCTACAGTCGGTCACGACTAGACCATTCGGTCATGGGGAAACCTTTTTTTTATACTTAGACTGATTCTTCGTGAGTTCCAATGATTACCAGTTTGTTTCTGGGCTAACTTCAAGGTGTTCGTTTTGATAGTTTGAAAACCAATGTGGTCTAGAATTTGAATACCTAGTACCATATATGTCCTCTCCCAGTCAGTTAAGATTGGCATATAAGATATTGCTCATGGTGTTCCCACCTTCTTAAGTGAAGTTAACCAGAAACGAGGCCTTATGTTGTGATGGTGCATGACAGTGAAATTTTTTCCTGAGACAAACTCCCACCAATGATGCTTCATTTGACAGCTAGTGTGAAGAAGCTTTTATTGTGTCTGACCATTGCAAAAAGTTGTAATTCTGATGCTGTTATTTTTCAGAATTGTTCTAAAATTCTAGCTTTAAGATGAATTTTTTTAAATTGAACTATTTTTGTTGTGTTTTAATTCTATGTTGTAAATTGCTCTGAGCACCTTTTGATGAAAAAAATCACAATTATAATAGTAATAATTATTATTAATAAGAATCAGAATACTGATTCTGTATTCTTATTTTAAGAATAAGAATACTGCTTTTCAACAACAACAAAAAATTTTCACGAAGTGATTTACAAAGAAAAATGTCTCCCTGTTCCAAAAGGGCTCACAGTCGTTAAAATAATGCAGAGCAACACCAGCAACAGCCACCAGAAAAGACACTTGCTGGGGTGAAGAGGGACAGTTACTCTCCCCCTGCTAAATGTAATATATTGCTAATATTAAATACAATATTTAATATTATGTTAAGTTCAGGGATGCCACATCACGATTACGCAGCTTCGGTGGGCCTTCAATCTGCTCAAGCAGTCATAAAGTTTACAAGGACTAGAGGTGGCCATTACATCCCAGCAGCAATTAAGTTATTCTTAGCCAAAACGCTACCCCAACTTCTGTATGGAACAACATTAGGACCGCCTTCTTCCAGCTTTGTACCATTGGAACGCGTACAGTCCAAATTCCTGTGGTCTGTTTTCCAGGTTGCCAGTTACGCTTCCAGTGCTAGCTTAAGTCTGGAGACTGGGCTGATTTCAGTTGAGGCCAGAGTGATTCTCTATAAACTTTGGTTTAAGCTTCACCTATCTCCTATCGGTCTAGCCTCTTTGATTCTCCAAGACAATTTCCATTCTTCCTCGGCAAAGGCGGTTCATTCCCAGCTAAGACTCTTGGGGCTCTCTCCTGAAGCTGCACTAGCTATGGGCACAAACCAAGCAAAATCAGCTATCAAACAAAGAGTATTTGACATTGAGAGGCAAAGGGATGTATGCCAATGCCCCAACTTTCTAGCTGCTGAGGAAAGCAAATATGTATCTATGCCGTCTGCTTAGCTGTCATCATTAGAACTCCCACAATATAGGAAGGCCTTTTTCCTCGCAAGATGGGGAATTCCCCCTTCGGCAGTCCTTGAGGGCCGGTTTAAAAGAAGTCCCCTCTCAGAAAGACTGTGCCCTTGTGACTCGGGGGAGATATTGCTAACGGAGCACGTACTGTTCCGTTGCTCTTTTTATCAAGGTATTCGGGAAAAATTTATCATCCCCTTAATCAAGAAATCTCCGAGACTTGAGGATGCGGATAAGTCTAAGTTGCTTTTATCAGGCTCTAATATGCAGGCCACAAAGCAGTGCGCCAGTTTTTTGGCGGCTGCATGCAAAACCCGCAAAGCACTGGTGAAACATGAAAAAAGATTGCAAGACCCCTGAGTTAACTCTGAGGTTTTTTTTTTCTCCAGTTTTTAAAACTGTATGCATTACCTGTTCTTACTTTTGAGCCCTTGAACTGTTTTAACTTGTACTTACTTTTTAATATTGTTTTTGGAATTGGCTGGTCTTTGACCGTAATAAAGAATGATTTGATTTGAAAAATACAATACTGGATCTTATTTGCAATCTGTGCCAAGGTATGCATTTGATGCTCCAGAGATGACAGGGTTATTTCGTGAATACATGTGACACCCAGGCCCCCTGAGACCTTTCTTTATTACTTTAAGGTTTCGTGACTTCACAGTCGTCACTGTCCGTCTGACCAATGAGAGTGGGAGAAACAGATTCCGAAACATGTTGTAAAGCCGGGTGCTTCCGTGGCTGTAGAACTGCTCTCCTCACTAACACTGGACAGTTATGAAGAGGCAGGTGTTCAGGTAACCCCTGTTTCTTCTCCTGTTCCAGTGGTGTTTCAAGGGTCACTGCATCTGGAAGACTTCAGAACAACCTTACAGCCAGGATGGCAGCTGGAGTTCCTGGTCCAAATTTGGTTCCTGCTCCAGAACTTGTGGGGGTGGGGTGCGCTCCCGCAGCAGGAACTGCAACAATCCACCGTAAGTTTGGCCTTCTGCTAGAAAAGCAGTATTTGGCAAACTACAGCTTGCAGGGAATAGAAAGGGACCCTTTCCCTTGAACGTATCTGATCCCAAGAAAAGAGGGGAGCTTTTTTGCAAAGGCACAGGCCAGAGAAAGGGAAAGCAGTTCATAAATGCCAGAGCAATGAAAGACCTCCTCTTCTTTAATGCTTTTTTTCTGGGGGGGGGGGTATGATTGTCCATAACTCCTGACAAATAGAGGGTAATAAGCATACATGTGGAGATTGGGTATGGCATATAGCTAACATAAGACCCATACTAGAAAGAGGATGATCAGCAGGGGTGGGCCTAGCAGGGGGTCCAGGGGGTTACCGGGGTGGAATGGCAGCAGAGCCACCAGCCATGCACGGCATCTATGGGCCTTTCAGAGGCTTACAACAGCCTCCAGAAAAGCTTTTAGCGTGACTTCCGCCTTTCTGGAGACTGTTGCAAGCTTCTGAAGGGCTTGCGGAACAGCCTTGAGTTGCACAAGGCTCTGGGTGAATTGGGCTGGCGGCGGGTGGGTGGCAACCGGGGGGGGGGGGAGGCGGCATCCTGGCCTGGGGTGGTGCATGGGCCAGAATAGCAATTGCTGAGATAAACCCTGTCTTGAGAATGTAGGAGGGGTACTCAAAAATGTGATACGTTACCTGCAGCCAGAAAGATATGGTTCAGCAATCACATGTGTACTTCATGTGTAATGAATGTGTACTTCAACTCTGAGAGAGAGAGAGAGAGAGACAAAGGCCAGCAAGAGGGATTTTGATACAGAATCATTAATTGTCCAGGGGTTATTAGGTTACTGGAATACCTAACCCTGACTATTTTGGAGTCTCTTATGCTACTTTTCCAGCCCTTAGATTTCCAAACAAAAGCTGCAACCTTCTGGTGGAGAAAGAGATAAAGAAAAAAGCAAACTGAATTTGGATATATATGCAACTGAGAAATAAATACCGTGCTCCCTAACCAATTTCCTGGTTTATTTTCCAGCCCAGCCTATGGAGGGCGCCATTGCCCAGGTGCCACATATGAATACCAGGTCTGTAATACTGAAGAGTGCCGGGGTCCTTATGAAGATTTTCGTGCCCAGCAATGCTCTAAGCGAAACTCTTATTACACACACCAGAACTCTAAGCACACCTGGCTTCCCTATGAACACCATGATGGTAAGTTGCAAGATGATGCCATGTAAGCAAGATCTCCATATAGGCCTCTTGAGATATTGCAAAAAACATGACTTTCTTGTAGGAGTCTAGAGCATATACTTTATGCTCTAGGGTAAATGTTATGCATGTATGTTTGTTTGTTTATTAGACTTGTATCCCACCTTTCCTCTTGTGGCCAATGTGTCTAACATAGTGTCTTTTTAGCATCGGGAACCACCTAAAAAACGTTTCACTTTTTTACCCAGCCAGTGAAGCCTCTGTGGCTGCAATGGTGATTGGGCAGTAGTGCTCTCCCAAAGAGCAGGTTGTCAATCCCTTGATGCACATAGCCTAATCTACTCTATTAGTTTTGTGAAACACCAAAAATTGGGCTGTGATCCACTGGTGGGCCACGGACGCACAGTTTCAGAATCTCCAGAATACCCCAGTACTAGAAAAGTTTGATTTTAATAGCTTTTGAAATGGGGTTCTGGAGTGTAACTCCAAATGGTTAAGGTATTTTACACTAGCTAGAAAGCTGAAATATGGGACACGCATGGTCTTAGGTAGCCTAATTAGTAGAAAAATCTGAAAATGGAGTGTTGGGAGCTTAGCTCTTACTGTTAAAAACCTGGGGTAAGAAATCTGCCTCCCAACAGAGGCAGCATCCCACACAGAGCAAACAAAGCCATGAAAAGTGCAGGATGTTCAGCTTGGAGAATTCCTTCAGGAACTTGAATATGTTTTGGATGGGCTGAGTGGTGAGTTTTGGTTGCATCCAGGAATGTATAATTGTGTGCACCATGTAAGCTATACTTTCTGGTATTTGGCTGAAGACTTTTTCAAAATGTTTTTGATTTGGCTGTTACTTTTGTTGTTCTCTTTTTTTAAAAAAAAAATGCAATTTAAACTATTGCTACATAAGCAGCAGGTTCTGGCATCACAATGACAGCGCTTCTGGCCATGATATCACTTCCAGTGGGCCCCAGACAGATTGTCATTCTAAAAAGTGAGTCCCCGGGCTAAAAAGTTTGAGAAACTCTGCTCTAGAGAAAGACTTAAGAAGAAAGAAATGCCAACGAGGCAAAAAAAGCCATTATCGCCACCTCCACCTACTGGAGCCTCTTTAAGCTTAGACTGTACCCTCTCCCAGCAACTGTTTTGTGAAGAGCTAGAGACAGGGATAAGCAATGAGGTGGCCACATTTGCCAATGATAATGAACTTTTCCAGGTGGTGAAAAACAGAAGGGATTGTGAAAAGCTCTGGAAGGATCTCTCCTTCCAGAGAAGGGGAAATGGACAGCAAAATGGCAGATGCTTTTCAATGTAGCCAAGTGTAAAGTGGTTCACACTGAGGCAAAAAATAAAACTTTACGTATAGGCTAATGGGTTCTGAGCTGTCTGTGGGTGCAATCCTAAACTGAGTTAGGACAGCATAAACTGAGCCAGCAAAGTATGGCTGGCACAAGGGACACCGTAAATTATGTTTGGACCACTCTCGGAGTCAGAGAGGCCAGCACACAGACGTGAGCCATCCTCCCTGACTCCGAGAGTAGTCCAAACACGCTTTATGGTGGCCCTTGTGCTGGTCAAACTTTGCTGGCTTAGTTCATGCTGTGCTAACTCCAATTTAGGACTGCGCTCTGTGACAGCTCAGGAGAGAGATCTTGGGGTGCTAATGGACAACTCAATGAAGGTGTCGACCCAGTATGCAGCAGCAGTGAAGAAGGCCAATTCCATGCTTGGGATAATTTAAAAAGGGTTGAGAATAAAATGGCCAGTATTATTATGCCACTGTACAAATCGATGGTAAGGCCACATCTGGAGTACTGCATACAGTTCTGGTCACCACATCTCAAAAAGATACAGGGGAACTAGAGAAGGTGCAGAAGAGAGCGACAAAAATTATTATTGGGCTGGGGCACTCCCTTACGAGGAAAGACTACAGTGTTTGGAGCTCTTCAGTCTAGAAAAAAGGCGCCTGAGAGGGACATGATTGAGGTGTACAAAATTATGCATGGGATGGATAGAGTGGGTATAGGGAAGTTCTTTTCCTTCTCTCACAACACCAGAACCAGACATCACTAAAACTGAGTGTTGGGAGAGTTAGAACAGATAAAAGAAAATACTTTTTTACCCAGTGGGTAATTCATTTGAGGAACTTCTTGCCATAGGATTTTATGAATGGCGCCTAGCCTGGATGCTTCTAAAATGGGTTTGGACAGATTTATGGAGGAAACCTCCATCCCAGGTTACAATCCATGATGCAGCCTCCTGGTTTTAAAAGTGGACGCGCCTCAGAATGCCAAGTGGAAAGGAGTGGCAACAGGATGTAGGCATCCTGTTGTCTTTTGTGCATCTTGAGGCATCTGGTGGGCCGTGATGAGATACAGGAAGCTGGACTATATGAGCCTTTGGCCTGACCCAGCAGGGCTCTTCTTATGTTACTATGTGCTTATGAAGAGGAGAAAAGAAGAAAACAAAACCATGAAAGTTCTGCGAGCCTTATTGGTTTGATTGTAATAGGTTATGGAGAATGAAGGGGTTGCAGATGTCACAGAAAATATGAGGTTTGAGAAGGGATTTGATCATGATATTTGTGAGCCATGTCCCATTTAACCAGATCACAAAACATTCAGATTTTGTAATCACAATAAAATGATACAAATCAAAGATATTTGCAGATGTTTACTGAACTTTGCATCCTCATGCTTTCATATTTCAGGTTTTGTACAGCTTGGATTCTGGAGTGATGATTTTCTTCATAAATATGGAAAGGTGGGGGAGGAGGAAGGAACATCTTGGAAATATTTTCAAGCATTTCTCGACAGCCACGAAGGCTAAATATTTAAGCAGGAAGAATACTGTAATTTTTGGGAAACTGTGTTATAAAATACTGAGCCACACTTTTGTTTCAATCATCTGTACATACTACCATACATATTTTGTATGCTTGTGTTTATCTTGCTGCAGATGCTCAGAAGTGTGAGCTGATTTGCCAGTCTGAGGAAACCGGAGATGTTGTGTTCATGAACCAAGTTGTTCATGATGGCACCAGGTGCAGCTATAGAGACCCTTACAGTGTCTGTGTGAGAGGGGAGTGTGTGGTATGTAATTGAACCAGGAGGTTCATTAGTTTTCCTCTGCTTTTTTGTGCTCTAAAGAAAGAAAAGAGGCAGAAGATGTCTTTTTAAAAGCTTTCCTACAGACTTTTCTGAAGGGAGCATAAAATAGAATGTTCCAAATATTCTGTGATTTCAGTATTTGTTTGAAAACAGCACATTCAGTGAAGCCAAATCGGTTATAGAAAAAAATCCTCACCAAACATTTACATTGTTTCAAGACTTTTTGGTGTCCTTTTGTTCCCCTGCTTTCTGGTTCTTGGTGTATTTTTCCTCTTCCCAATCTGAGGATTCATAGTCCTTAGTTTCATTTGCATACATTGCAAAATCTGATTGGCTGTGGGGGCCCACATAATTGTGTTCAGCAAAATATTACACGCTCGGTCTGAATATTAAACCTTAGGATGAACAAAAAACATACAGCGAAATATTACACGTCTCAATATTAGGTCTCAATATTAAACCTCAGGGCAAACAAAAACCAAACCAGGCTTCCCACCCACGGTCGGCTCCCCAACCGCCCCCCAGCCAAGAGTCAGCTTTCAGTTCCTAACCTCTGAAGATTGTAAACTGCCTTAACCTTGGTTCTCCCTCCTAACCCTCTCCTTACCTGAACATTTTTAACATTTATAACACTACTATATAAATTCATGATCTGCAAAATATTATTTTGTTTTTTTCGATTTGCGTAAGAAACTGTGAAATCTATACATGAAAAGACAAGTGTGTGTTGGTTCAGTTTGGCCACCAGATGGCCAACCCTATCATAAATCATTATAGTACAGTAGTTGTCATGTAATAGTTGCAGTATATTCAGTTATAATAACCATGGATTACTCAAGTGGACTACACCATAATTATAGACGTAACTTTCAAGTAATTATGACATGGGATAGTTTGTCAGAAAACATTATCAAATGAGAAGGAATTAAAAGCACCATGTTGATTTGACCGGTAATGAACATGACTGGTTTTAGAGTATGAAAAGGTATATAGAGCTCTACTCTGTTGGCTGAAGTCTATTCATAAAGTTACCATTCTGAAACGTCATTCTAAGCAACGTTTTCTCATTGTTTGTGTTTTTTCATCCTATGTTAACAGCCTGTTGGGTGTGACAAAGAAATTGGCTCTCTGAAGCAGGATGACAAGTGTGGTGTTTGTGAGGGTGACAATTCCCATTGCCGGACGGTAAAGGGAACTTTAGTCAAGTCGCCAAAACAGTCAGGTGAGAATAAAGTTTAAACTTACCTTTAAAAAAAAAAAGGCACAGAAAATTCTAGGATGTTTCTAGGGAGGGGTTTGTTCCCACAAGTCACAGACTACCAGAGTTGGCAGAGAAGGTACAGTCCAAATTATAATTTTCAACATAAAATTCCTGTTCTGCTGAAGGCTCAAGCAGGCCAATTTCACCACCACACCTGGTGTTCTCCTTTTCCAACTGCAACCTTAACATTCTGTGGCTCCTGACAGCCACTTCAGCATCTCTAGGCCTGATCCAAGTGCCAGGCACCACCACTCTTATGTGCACTGCCCTGGCAACAGCATGCAGACGTGCTCTAAGTCACGTTTTGGTGGCCAGGATGGGAGAGGCCAATGCCTCTTGGTACTGGGCCTCCACACCAGAAGGAAGACCAGAAAGAGGCAAGGATGGTAAATTCCCACCATGCAGCAGGGAGGTGTTCATGGGCGGGGAAAGGAAGGAAAGGGGCAAAACTGGGACGGGGAAGAGCGACCCAGGAATGGTTTGGGCCCAGGAAGGGCCAGGGACAGTGGCAGAGATCACCGCTGAATCCTGTCTCCCCTCCCACAGCTAAAAGCCCCACACGGGCTAATCAAATCTGGACCAGTGATTTTCCTGCTGCAGATCTGAGTAGACTCATAGGTGTTGTGGAAGCACAACACAGGGTAAGGGAAGTGATGCTGCTTTACCCTGAGGAGACCCCCGGCTACTTCTTCTGTCCTGAGGATATAGCAGTGACTGTTTCGGTGTCATTGTACCATGGGGCAGGCAAGCAGCATAGGATTGGGCTGAACTTAATGAAGAGAGAATTTGTATATAGTACATATCTTGTCAGTAGGCATTGTTTCCAAGAAAACATATCAAAGGGATTTCATACAATAGCAGATGACAGTATCTTGTTTCTTCTGTTCATTTATGCATATTCTCTGGCCTCCTTCGGGGCTATGCTTGTTGATTGGGCAATGCATGAAATTCCTGCTTGTACATATGCCCCATTTAACTCTCAGTATCAAATATACATAAATCATGTACCAAAAAAAGAACACAATTGTCCTTCAGCTCATTTGCTCAGGAAGGCCTGTATGAATACTGACTCATGATGTGTACAACTGGATTTTTGTGCTCAGTCTATGGGGGAATATCTTCATTCATTTCAGTGTAGTTTATACAAGGTGTTCTAAGGTATCAAGCACACACTTTAACTACACATGCTTGGTAACTGCAGCAAAATGAAAAGGGATTTTTTTTTTTAAGGAAAACCTATGTATTTCCTTTCTGTGAAGATTCCTGCAGCTTCAGGGACTAATATGAATGTTTCATGAAACTTGTATCTGACTGTCGAGCTGCCCTTTTTAAGAATGACTTCTTTCTTTGACATTTTCAGTGGGTGCTTTGAAAATGTTTGAGATTCCGGCTGGCGCCAGGCATGTTCAGATTGAAGAGATGGAGCCCTCACCCCATACCATTGGTAAGAACATGGGCCTAGGTGGACTGAGAATCAGTCTTGCTTAGCACTGTTTATCTAAAGAAACATTTTAACAGACTAATTCTTAAAAAGAACTTGCAGCAGGGTGCAGCAGTACACTTAGTTTAATGGGAGAGATTCAGACACTTGACTAGCCCATTTAAATCATTGAGACTTTCAAGTACATAACTTTGAGTGGGCTGAACTCTGCCATTTTTTACAAGACCTGCACATTGCTAATTGTATATTTGTAACTGCTCAGAAATGTCTCAGGGTGCAATCCTAAACTGAGTTAGGCCGGTATAAGCTAAGCCAGCAAAGTTTGGCTAGCACAAAGGGACACCATAAAGTATGTTTGGACCACTCTCGGAGTCAGAGAGGCCAGCAGACAGACGTGAGCCATCCTCCCTGACTCTGAGAGTAGTCCAGACATGCTTTATGGTGGCCCTTGTGCTGGCCAAATTTTGCTGGCTTAGCTTTTGCCGGCCTAACTCCAGTTTAGGATTGCGCTCTCAGTTATGGAGTGATTTCTAGACTTGTATTATATGCTGCCACAATTTCCATTGTTTAAATAGGCATTGCGAGGTTGATTTGTGCATTTGTATATGTTAGGTATGTCCACAAAGAAAAAATCCAACATTGGAGTAAATCCTAACAAAAAATGTTGCACTGCACAAACATTTACTTTGTAAATCTTTTCAATCATTACAAAGTAAAAGTATCAAGCATCACATCACATCCTTAAGACTTAAACCTATCTTTATAAGTGCAACATTTCAAAGGTATTGCCTTGGATGGCGGTAATATTACCAAGCACTATTTCTATAATGCCATCAATGTATATGGTGGAGGGTTGAGACAAAGTTCACATTTGCTAATTGCAAACTAATAGGGATGGTCCATCAGTCTAAATCTAACACAATTCTAGTAATATTCAATAACTTGCAATGCTGTGTACAGAGTTAAATAATATTTCATCAATTTTTTTGTAACATGATATTGAATAAATGATATATACGTGAGATAGGGAAGTATCGGTATCAGGTATTAGGAATTGCTCAGTTGTGATCAGTGAGCAAATAATACAGGTTGTGCCTGCTTATCCTTGGATTTGGTACCCGCAGTTCCAAACCTGTGGGGGGGGTGCCAACCTGGGCCCTCCAAACGAGACCAGAGCTGAGCTC